>KZ808398.1:10099-44390 GCA_000696205.2 Oncopeltus fasciatus | reverse complement strand
ATATATATATATATATATAGTGTGTGTGTGTGTGTGTGTGTGTGTGTGTTTGTATAAATATTTTCAATTTCCTCCTCGTATTATTTTTTATGAAATGTTTCATTCTACTCTGATTGGATGATATCATCTTAGGACAACTAACGAATAAAATTCTTACTGGAATTATTAGTTTAAGTCATCATCCTACTTTTATAATTTGAAGGAACAATCAACACAATAAAATTTCCTATTTTACTGTAAAATATTTATAAGCAGAAGTATGTGCAAATGTAAAACCTATAAGCATAATAACTACTATTAGTAAAATTATTATAATAACTATTCATTGCTCTTGTATTATGAATATGTTACTTAAGAGTAGGTAAATCATAGTTGTTTTAATATTTATTCATAACTATTGTACCTCCTGCATATAATTGTTATTATTTGAATTCTTAAATATGAGATATTTTATTATTATTTTTCACTTTTCATATCGTATAAATGATAGGGTGAAGTGAGTTATGCCAATTAGGAACTTCATGTAAAGTTACTGATGACAGAGTTCGAAAAGCATATTTCAGATGAGCAAGGCTTTAAGATGTCTGATGCTCAATGAATCATATATCTTAAAGCCTTCATTTTAAGATATATGATTAACTATTTTCATTTTAAGCCTACTAAAAAAATTTTCTGTGGAAGATTTACATTTCACATGGTCTTGAAGAAAAAATGTGACAAGCTGACATTCACAAAACTCCATTAAAGATGATGATGAAAAAGAACCATATGGCAGATTTTTTTTTTTTTTTTTTTACCTTGTACATTATCCATACATAAAAGCATAGCAATATATCATTGGCAGACAAAATACTGGCATTACTGTGCATGATTATGATTATTTCAGATAAGTTTTGCAACAGTATTTCATGATTATCACACTTCAATAAGGCTTTTGAAAATTAGATAAATGATAAAGGTAATTGTTGACCTTTATGAATATTAAAATATTTTTGTGGCAATGAATTTGCTTTTTAGTTCTTGGGAACAATGACTGTACACCTACCTAAAGAGAAAAAGTGTTGTATCCTAATTTCAGTTGAAGGATGACTATCTTCATTTTTCATCATTTAAAAAAATAATAAATGCATAAAAAAACTTCAATTTCATAATTTTTAATTTACATTAAACATTTTATTACTAAGTATAAAATTTTAAAAAAAATGTATGAAATGCAAGGGTCAAATAAACTAAGCAGATTTCTCATGTATGTCAGTTTCATTGAAGATGGAGTAAGAGTGAATGACAGGTCAAAAGGTGCATTGTAAAAAAAAATTAAGCTCTTTAAATGAGACTCAACCCCCCTTAATACATTCTTTGATGTTTTCTTCAATATCTTTCTATAACAAATTATATAATACATAAACATTAAAAGCTTTTTACCCATTTTTTTTTTCTATATTCCAGGTGAATTTTCATAAATTTCACTCACATGATAAACCAAATTCATTAATAAGCTTTTTATTGTGAACTGTTTAATGAATTAATTTTTGTCTAAATCAGATAAGAAGGAGGGAGGTTTAGAGTAAGATCAAAATTTGTAATGTGAATATCTTCCTTTTTATTTTAATTACAAAACAGTTTGTAGAACATAGTAGTTATAAAATGAAATTTTCTGAAGTTTATGTTCAGTAACATTTTTATAAAATGATGGCTGAGTACTTGCCTCGCTCTTCTCTCCAAACCAATTTAGAACTAGGTTTACTGGTCTTCCCTTTTACACTCATTGCATTCTTCACTTATAAAATATACTTTGACATTTAATCTCATTTATGACCAACTTTAATATGGAAATTAAGAAATTTGTTCAGTTTACATAGCAACCGCATGGTAGACTTTTTAAAATAGCTAATTTACCATTAATTATACTTTATCACTTACCGGAGGAGATGTATTACTCTCATTGTCCTCAGAGCTTTCACTGAGCTCTCCTGATTCCATCCACAAATTCAAAAGCTTTTGCAGTGTAGCAACTCTTTGGTCCTTGTACAAGAGGACTACGAGCTGAGCCATGGCTATTCTCCATTCTTTTCTTCTAGGGCATGTCATCATTTCAATAAGTATCTGAAAATTCATCATATCATTTGCTTAAATGAATTGCTTGAATTGCCTAAATACCAAAAGCCAGATTATGTCTATAATCCACAATAGAAAATATTTTCTATTAATATGTCTGTTTAATGAAAAATGCTTAACACACTTTTAGCAAATTCCAAAGGAAAGTAACTGTTGAGATTATTCTCATGAGAAATTTTTTCTCTCATTCTACCTATTAGATAAGGTTTTCCTATCTTTTTAGATAGTTGCTAATAAGTAAATGAATAATATATGTGTGTGTGTGTGTGTGTGTGTGTGTGTGTGTGTGTAAAAGGTGTGTTTATGTGAGTGTGTGCACCTAAGTCTGTCAACACTCAACAGGACTCAGTTTTCAATTTTTCTAAATAAAATTCAGCATTATATTTATATATAATATAATGCATATAATATTAAGTTTAAAGTAAATAAATAAATAGATACAAATATAAAAAATTAATTGATGAAACTCGAAGAAGTTGTTCAGCAAAATTTAACAAATAGAAGTTGAGTTTACCTGAAATGTCAAGTGAAAGTACTACTATTTTTTTTCAATTTATGAGAAGTAATATTTAAGAAGAATTTTGTCAGGAATTCGGTCTTGTTAGTTGAAGACTTAAAAACTAGTTTGTATCCAAAAAAGTTTTTATTTTAGCCAACCTTTTGGCCTGAATTTCAGGCCTTCATCAGGGCTGAATATAAAAAAGAAACATAAAAAAATAATATAGAAACATGTCTATGTATGATATTGTAACAAAGAAAAAATAAATGAAAATATAAAACTGTGTGTAATCGACTAAATAAAATGGATACTGAACATATTGGAAAGAAAAAAATATCAATAATATTCTAAGAGTAACATACATACTAAATAGGGTGATGGAGAGAGAGAGACTCGTTCTCAACTGTGTCTATATTGTGACTGATCTGTTTTTAAAGAATTTATTTGATCATTGTGGAAGGAACAGGAAATGGATGTAATGAGTGGAGTATGGATGAGACAGTTTAAATTCATATTCAGCCATGATGAAGGGCTGAAATTCAGGCCGAAACGTTGGCTAAAATAAAAACTTATTTTGGTTGCAAATTAGTTTTTTATTCTTCAACAAACAAGACCGAATTTCTGACAATCCTCTCTTCATAAAACTTGAGAGTTAACAATTTACCTACAAATAGAGTAATATTTAATTTAGAGTAAAGAAACTCAACACAGATTTGTTTAGTGATAAAAGAAACATTTTGGGAGTTTATTGTATATGTTACTACAATTCTTTTATCTGTATTTTCATAAAATCATTTTTATTATGAAAGTACATTATTATGTTCAATGGATTTATTCTGATTGAAAAGTAAAAATTGGAATAGATAAATATGTTTTTATGTTATCAAGAAATACGCAAGAAGAATGAAGACTTAAATAAACTCTTCTACAGGTCTAGGTGAAGTTCAGTTCTTTGAGTAGCTACCTGAATACACAATCAACTTGATAATTTAAGGTAATCAGCAACAAGTTATATAGACAAGTACAAACTTATAAGCTAATTTATACTAATCTGCACACAAATCACACATCTGCACCAAAGAGGTCCACATTCATTANCTATTTTCTTTTAAGTAATTTTAACTTCTCACTCTCTTATCATTATAAAATAAATATACTTCATATATACATATACATAACTCTTAACCTCTCTGACAATGTATTTTATGATAAAATCCGGTTATCTCTAAATTTTTAATATTAATTGTTGACCATATTAAAATGTATTGAGTTATGTATGCTTTTTTTTAATCTAATTATTTTTATTATGAATGTTTTACATTTCTTTAAAATGCTTAATAGTTAAATATTATTAAATTAATACCTTATATTGTTTTTATATTAAGTTAATAAATATTCAAATAATATTTAAAGATTTTATATTTGAAGTTAATTAACAAAAACTTTATTTACTTCTTATTATATAAAAGTCCTTGATTCATAAAGTATTTTTTATTAATTGTAAAAAATACTCATATTATGAAATTCATAAGTCCACTGAACTAAAATACATTAACAAATATCAAGTTTTTCTTATAATAGATGTATGTAAGCGTAAGTGTCATTCTCCTCATTCTTTATCTTTCTTTCAAATAATAAACCTTCTCTTTTAATTAATATTTCACCTGTGTAATTCATAATTTAACATATCTTTCTCACCAAAGTGAGAAAGAAATACCAATTTAGTTTTTTTTTCCCCAAATCAGTCTTCTGTCCCATTTTTCAGTGCATTTCAGTGTATATAATAGAATTTCAAAACATTAAATTTGTACAAGTATAGTAAATTTTATTAATAGATAGCTTGAACATGGATTTTAGTAATGTAAACCAATAAATGAAAGTATTTAATTACTACACTTCCCCTTTTATTTAGCCGTTGTATATCATTACTTTATAATATCAATCCTTAAATTTCATAGATTAACTGAACATAAACAAAATAATGAAATAATAGGTATATATAAGTTGTTCTTTATAAAAATACTATTATTTCAATTAATATGAATCTCATAGTAGTGTTTTCTTTCTCATAATTCTAATAAAATCCTTGCCAAGTTTTGCTTAAAGAATTTTTTTTGCAATGTACAATGAATGTTTTATATAAAAACTAAGTTTCATAATTTCATGAACATTTCTATAGTTGACAGCAAAAAAAATGGTCTACTATTTTAAGTTATTAAGTTTTTTGCATAAATATTTACATTACTTTAGAACTGACGTCTGACATGAATGTAATTTTCATCAATTTTATAACAACAACAAAATGTATAATTGTAACTGTTATTCTCAATGTATAACCTAATTCTCAATATTTATAGGGATTTAAAATTCCATTAACTGCTGAGTTTATACAGTATTTTAAGCAACAAGAGGCATAATCCACTATATATATATATATGACATTCTTTGATTTCAAGAAGACATTTGATTCAAAAATTCACCGATGAAACAGTAAAAACACTATCAGCACTATTTATGGATTATAAATAACAGTGGTGTGGTGTCCTACAGAAAGGTGTGGTCTGTTATCCAAGTTATAAGACAGGAATGTATCCTTTTTCCAAACTATTTATTCAAATTTTGGTCTTCATCATTCAACTGGTTTTCAGTGGAAGGAAAATAGATTTACAGTAGGGACAGAGAAACACACTATAAGATCTTGATTTTGTGATATCCAATATTAAAGCCAAATTTAACAAGCTAAAAACTGAAAAGTGTGAAAGCTCGCAACAAATAAACACCTACAAGACCAAAGAGCTGAGTGTTTTATTATTATTTAAAAGCTCCTTTTATTTTATAACATCTAAATTGTTGAATGTACCTTTTATGAATTGTGATAGAAAATTTAGTTTAGAGATTCCNTACAAGTTAAAAAAAACGTATTTTAAATTATCTGCCAACGTTTCGGCTTATATTGTCAGCTATCTTCAGGGCTGTTGAAATACAATGTCATAAGCACACAAATAAAAATAAAAATAAAAAATTAAATGATTTACGATATTATAATATAGAATTGCCATAACTACATGTAATGTGATATCAACACTATGTAGAATAAATAAAAAAATTAAAAATACCAAAAAATATAATTCACCACACCTACATATCACGAACTTCTCTCGCAGAGGACGTAATGTCACCAGGATCCCATTTTCATGACTGAGAGGTAGGGTTTGGAACTTTTGAAAATTTTTTGAAATGGACAACATGGGTGGTGAAAGGGTGGAGGGTAAAAGGCGGTAAACACAAAGGAAGATCTGCGTGCACCAAAGGGGACAATACAAAGGAAAAAAATATAGGACATTATTGCGAACAAGTAGCTTTAAGGAACTAAGAGACATGTTCAACGGGTTTATTTTGAAGGAGAGCTAATGGTTTTTCAGAATGTTGAAAAAGGTTTAAATAAGTTGAAGAAATTTGTCCTATATCAGTTCTGTCATTTACTGGATTGTGTTGTAAGTTAATGTGTATAGTTTCAGATAAAAGGCGTTTGAGTTCATAGGGTTCAGTGGAAAGAATGGTAATGTTATCAAAGTCAAATGTGTGTCTTTCATGAATGACCTGTTTTGTGAGGGCAGTTTTAATTAGTTTATTCTTTTTGTCAATTTTTTGATAGTTGATTCTACAGGAAATAGGTTTTTAGTTTGCGCAATGTAAGAACCATGGCAACTAGGAATGGAACAAGGAATTTTATAAACAACATTGGTTCTGTTAATAAATAAATAAGATTTTTATGGTTTTAATATTAAGATTGAAGCCCCCAAACTTATATTTGGATATAATTAAATGGATAAAAATTTTTCTTTTGAAGACATTCATAGAGCTGTATCATAATGAGCCTACTTAAGATTATGGCTTTAATAAACCTTATAAAATTGCATGATTATGATCCAACAGATAATAGTATTAGTAAAAATATTCATTCCTTCTGACTTAAAGCATAGAAACTTTTCTTAACCATTTAGAAATCTTTCAAAGCAGATTAAGATATTCCAAAAAACCATATTTAAAAAAAGGCTGTTTTGAAATCAAATAAGTAATTATCCATTGCTGGAAAAATTTGTAAAAAAAAAAACAAAAAAAAAAAAAAAACTAAGAGATAAGTATGTTTCCCCCTCCTTTGTTATATTTTTCATCCTAAAAAACCACCATCATTTCCTCTATAGGTAAGTCAGACAGAGTCAAATTATGTTTCTTGTAAGTGCCTCAATTTCCTCTTCCATTGCACTATTTCATGTTGAATCACTGATACCTCTATTCCTCCCAGGTTTTAAAACTCAATAAAATCTTCAAATCTCCTGAAAAATGAATTCTTCACTTTGTGGGAAAATTTAATTGTATGCATTTTCATGAAAATTTAAGTAGCTATCTGTAGGTTTATTTGGGCTAAGGACAGTATTTGTTACACCAACTTTATGACCATCTGGGACATAAATTTCAAAAGCTTTTGAATTCAGGTTGTTTCCAATAAAAATACCTTTCTAGCTTTTTGAGTCTCACTTTCACCACTTCTATTTCAATGTAAGTACAGAGGCATACCTCCAATTTATTAACTCTTTCAGTTTATAGTAATATCTCCTTCTGAGTGATATCAAATAAATATGCAGCATCAGTTCAGACCAAAGACAATCATTTAGTTTTCTTGAAATAAATGTGATCCTATTCTTCAATAATTAATGTGAGGGGATAGAATAAAAAGTCTATTTGTCCCAGCCAGGGCACGAATCTGGATCTCCTGGCTGGGACAGATAGATTTTTTATTCTATTCCCTCATATTAATTATTTAAAATTTATATGGAATTAAATACCACAATAAAAACAATTTTTACCTATTCTTCAATATTCCCATTCTTTTTTTATGGTAAATTCCAGAGTAATCAACTAAAGTTATGAATTTAGAAATGATATATTTAAGACCACAATAAAATTTAAGAATTTTAAAATATTTTTCAGAAAGTCTTAAAATTGGAAACAGTAGAAGTTGTAGTAATGACTTTTTTTAGTTGGGGTTCAGTCAAGGTGGATCCAAAAATAAATTTTTAAAATACATTTTTATTTATTTATTTTTATTTTTTTTATTTGCTGTGTTAGCCTCCCTTGCAACCACTTAGGGTCATTGGAGGGAGGGGCTATCTACAGGTTGCCACCCCATTTCAGGACAAGCTTCTATTTATAAATAAAAGATTGACCTGGGCAGGATTTGAACCCGCGGCGTCAGGATTGCGAGACCCGTACGTATCCCCAAAGCTAGCCTGGGGCCCCACACATTTTTTAAATTGTATTTTTGGGATCTACCTTGATTGTACCCCAACTAAAAAACATTTACTAATTATCTCTATAGTCAAAAACTCTCCATTTGTGTAAGATTTATTTTTAAGAAAACAAACAATACAAATTTGCTATAAAGATCTTTCAATAGCAAGAAAAACTATTTTGCAACTAAAAACATTACTATAAAATGGGGCTGTTCAACTTTATTGAGTTTTAATAACACAGCATACTACTTAATCTTATGGACTTGTCTTAAAATCAATCAATCAAGATATGTATATTTACAACTCAAAATAATAACAAAATATATCCATACAAATATATATAAGAAAATAAACAAAATAATGAACACACTTTTAAAAATACAAACAATACTGGAGGATTAAGTGGTCAAGGATTATAGGAATCTGTAGATAATGAGGAATTAATGATTGTAAAAACTAATTTTACACATTATTTCAAAAAGCTACCCTTGCCGTTGGACTAAATAAATACCTGTTACCTATATAGACTTTAAACAATTTGGTGGTCTAAATTGGAATTTAAACTAAACTGGAATTGGTATAGCAGACCATTGACCAAAATGTAACAACTTTAAAATCTATCTTACCAAACCCATCTAATTTTTTATTTTATTTTATTTTCAATTGTAGAAACATTTTTCATATATTTTTTCTTCTGCACTGTATCCACTTTATTGGCTTGGTCATAATTATTGGGTTTGTAGAAAATTGACGAGGCAAGAATATATGCTATTCTTGAAGGCAAGGATCTTTCAGTGTTCTCTTGCCAAACATGCCATAAACCTTCTACAGGTCTAGGTGAAGTTCAGTTCTTTGAGTAGCTACCTGAATACACAATCAACTTGATAATTTAAGGTAATCAGCAACAAGTTATATAGACAAGTACAAACTTATAAGCTAATTTATACTAATCTGCACACAAATCACACATCTGCACCAAAGAGGTCCACATTCATTAGTTGAGAAGTGAGACCAGAAAACCACATAATGGGAGGGAGGAGGTAATTGTTACTCAACATAATCACTTTCATCACATCAATGTGATTCAACAGAGAATTGCTGAGTTTCATTAGTAGTGCAACTTAAAGGGGGTGTACAGAAGGGAGGGAAAAAATATTTTTCAATGAATATGATTTCTAGTCAAACTCTCAATGATTGAGTGAGAGGAATCACACAATCATTGAGAGTTTCACAGTCCCCCTCATCCAACTTATCTCTCTTTGAAACAAATTATAATAAGAAAGTTCTTTTAATTTCTTAAAAATAAAGAAATACTTTATATATAAAAAACATGATTTTATGAGAATCATAAGAATAAAGGTTAGCTTATTAAGATAAACTATGTTTCATATGGATATAATAACTACAAATTCCTCAAAAGAATCTAAGCAAAATCTAGGCTTTTCATATAAAAAGTTTACATTTTGGCTCTTTATAAAGAATTATATAAAACAGTGATATTTTTTTGGAAGACAATCAATTAAAAAATTACATTTATTTTACTAAAGAAATTAGCATATAATAGATCAATGAAATATTTTAATTGTACAGCTTGAAAATACAGCTTGTATCTCTATAACTAATAATCTGGTATTTATTTAATATTTTTTCAAGCATTAAACCAGTTCGACAGACACAACTTTGACTTAGAAAACATAACTGCTCTTTCCACTGAACCCTATGAACTCAAATGCCTATTATCTGAAACCGTAAACATAAACTTACAGCACAATCCAGTTAACAAAAGACCTGGAATAGAACAAATTTCTTCAACTTATTCAAACATTTTCAACATCCTTAAAAACCATTAGCCCTCCTCCTAAATCAACCCTCCAACTGTCTCCTAGATCCTCAGTAATTCCTACCTATTTTTCCTGGAATTTGATGCAGGCACTTCTCTCTTTTTTGCCTATCGCCTCACATCTCCCACCCTTCACCTGTCCATCTTAAGTTTTCTAATTTCTAATCCTTACCTCTCAGTCATGCAGATTTGTTCCCGGGGACAACACGTCCCCTCTCACCTTCATAATAGGTAGGTATGGTGAACTTTCCATATAAATTGTTATTGTTTCCAAAAAAAAACAAAAAAACTTATAAGCATTACTTTTAGTTATGTTAAGTTTCTGTAATAACACATTTTTTGTTTTTCTAATGTTTTCTTATGGCTTTGTATACAACCTTTTTTAAATTGCATTTCTTTGGATCAACCTTGAACAATTTCAACTCCAACAATTTCACTACTAATAATAATTAACATTCACCAGGTCTAATATATAGATTAACAAATAACATAGAAACTAAATAAAATCATTTAAAAAACAAAACAAATATAAACATATTTACTTTGTCAAAACTGTGAGCAAAGAGATTCCAGAGGATTTGATTCTGTTCCAAGAATCCTTCTGCAATGCATAACATGCTGTCTGGAAGATGTAAGATATTCCGGAGTAGAATCACACAATCATTGAGAGTTTCACAGTCCCCCTCGTCCAACTTATCTCCCTTTGAAACAAATAATAATAAGAAAGTTCTTTTAATTTCTTACAAATAAAGGAATACTTTATTAATGAAAAACACGATTTTAAGAGAATCATAATAATATAGGATTTTGATAAGCTATTGTAAAAAAGGAAAGAAAATTATTACAGAATTAACTTAGGTAAAGAAATGCATACAAAAGTTAAGAATAACTAATGACAATGATATTATTGTTAAGTTAAACTGTTATTGTTGTTGTTTTATATAACAAAGTTAAAAAAATTTAATATATAAAAATTTGAATATTAAAAAAAAAGTTAAGTTAAACATTTTAAGCTTTATATCTTAATTTTTTTGAGAAACAAAAAACATTTTTTTCTTAGGGATTAAGCTATATTAGATTATGAATAATAAGCACTTATTTGATTAAAAAGTCTGGCATGCAGTAACTACATAAGCTTAGTAGATTTAGTTTCACTACGATATAAATTGGATAAATGGGAGTAAATGACAAATTTTATCTTATAAGCCAGAGAAGAATAAGCATGAAAAGAAAGATCATTAAACGGAGTAGTACTCAGTCATTGTAGTTATTTTCATAAGTATCTTCCTTAATAAGTATTTTTTATAAAAATGTTATAGGGGATAAATTTTAAAAAGTTAGATTTGGTACCTAATACGTTCAACAAACATTTTTATAATTCAAATAAAAATGAAGATACCAGTATTATAAATTTTGGTCCTCCCTCCCCTTTAACTAATTTAAATATAAAATGAATTAATTCATTATTATGCAATAAAAAGTCTAAATATCCAATTTTGTTTCTATGTTTTAAAAGCAAGAGGGCCTCAATACTCAAAATTCCATTCTTAAATATCTTCCTTAATATGCATTTTTCTGAATAATGTTATAAACATTATAACATATAAATAAACATTAAGGAACTTTAATTTTATTTTGATCTATACTTTTTTTATCACTTATCTTAATTAAAATAATAAGATTTTAAATTTTGATCTCTCCCTAAACTTACTTAACCCTCGAATGATTTTAGCCATAATAAACTCATCTAACAGTTTTCAAAATGAAACTGTAATTAGCTTTTTTTTAAAATAGTGATATTAGTTGTGATATTTAATCCCACCATAAATTTATACAAGAAATGGAAAGGGAGCTAGAAAAAAATCTTACTACCTTAGCCGGGAATCAAACCCGGGTCTCTTACTATCTTACACCCGGATAGGCTTGCTAAATAGTAGGAGACCCGGGTTCGATTCCTTGCTGAGGTAGTAAGATTTTTACTGGCTCCCTTTGCATTTCTTGTATATAATTAGCTATATATTATATATAATTGGCCATATACAATAATATGGCTATAATTAAGGAATTTCATACAGAATAAGATTATTTGACCTGGTATTATATGCTACATTTAATTTGACATTTAGAGTTGAAAATAAAAACTTTTTCCTAGGATCTATTGTTTCATCACTTGATGACCTAAGCCTTTCTTCTTTTGATTGATTATAATGCAAACAAAATTGATCTAAATATAGTAAAGTCTATACTATTAGTAAAGCTAAAGCAAAGCTGACAGTATGAATTTGTAATATATCTTCAACAATACACGATACACAACAGATGTTTAAAAAAATAATGTATAAGTTTAAAAGAATGGAAGACTTTTAGGAAAAATATTTAGGCTAAATCCTATATACTACAGGAACAGAATAGAACTTTGAGATCAAGTCAACAAGCTTGAGATCGAGCCTGATCTAGTGCTTATTATTGTTATTACACCAATCAAATTTTTATATATTTATTTCTTTAATTGATTCTAAAGTTTAAAAAATTGTTTTATTTCCTTTGCTTATTTTTTGAAAACATATAAGTAATCAAAATTAAGTTAAAATTAGACAATTTTAATAGTGATTGCTACAAATAACCAATGGTAGTAAAAAAATGTATAAAGGTATATATAATTGTTACTGTTAGTCAATAGATAGTATTCATATTGTCGAAAAGTTGAAAAATGATAAGATACTTTTGCCACTTTTTTAACAAAATATTTGTTTGTTAAATTATATTATAGAATAGCACATTAATTTACCCATCCAAAATTTTCTTTACATTAGATAATTCCTAGTTATGTCATTTAATAAGCATAATTCCAAAATTTTCATTTCACCACATCACTCAAACTACAAATACATGATTTTTTATACAGGTCAAGACCAACATTGCAAATTGAATTCAATCCAATAATATAAATGCAAATAGAGCTCATTAAGGTATAAATAGTTATTTAATTTAGTTATCAAATTTAAAAAGAAGAATTTATAGCTGTGGCAGAAAAAAACAAAAGCTATAGATAAACCATTTTAAATTAAATCATAACTTACATAAAAATTTTGATCCGTAATGAGCTCTGAAAATAAATAAATCATTTCAAAGAACTTATTTAGGAAAATATATTAAATATGGGAGAGTGGACAATTTTAAGTCCTTCTCTTGGTTTACCATTTTTATACACCATCATTTAATTTAAATTCAAACCCATTATAAATATTTATTGAGTAAGTGTATGGCAAAAATTTTATTTGGGAATCTGTCACTGGGATTAACATCACACATTATAGACATGAGATGTGAATCGTGAAGTTTGCTTTAATGAAAAATGAGCTGGCTCCAAACGAAGTTCTTTTCTGAAAAATATTACATCATCTTATATAAAAATAAATCATTATTTTAAGATTTACAATTTTTAGAAATTTTTTTATACATATATAATGAAAGAATAATTGCAATAAAAAATCTGGACACCATATGATAGATAGATAGGATCATAATGGAGGGCTATCAACTTCTAGGTTATTACGCCCTATAAATACCCTTTAATATATTTACTATAAATTAGTTAATAGAAGACAGGAATCAGGATTAGTTCGACTACTATAACAACATAAATATAAGAAAAATAGCCTAAATTAATGGATTAATTGATAACGTTAGAATTTTTTTTCTCTCTTTTTCTTCTTTTTTTTCTTTTTATAATATAATAATATGTTGAGTTAAAGAGGGTGATTTTAAATATGAACCCTTTTATTGTTTAATGTCACACAGTAGTTTATGCATAATAATAATGAACAAGAAACAAATTAACAGTTAGACTTTTAAAAGAGGGAATTGTCTCATAAAATTCTATAACTACTTATAGTATTGTAAATACTTTCTTGCTACATTAAAAATCAACAAGAGGAATTTAAAACAGTTAAACAAAGTTGAGTTTGAATAATGACGATAGATGAAATGTCACCTGGCAGGTTTCCATTGCCAGTTAGATCCACTAGGACCCTCTCTTACGCTCTTCATAATTTTATTTAATACAGAAACAATGCAAATAATTATTAATTATATTGAATTGGCAAATTACATGAACCTTTCCATATCACATAAGTGTTTAATAATTCCTTTTGCCTTAGCATAAACAAGCTTAAAGCATTAATTGGGTCTTTTATGCATTGAGGCATGAAACAATGTATACAATGCTTCAACATGACTTATAAATGAATATATCTCAAATATAGCATAAGAAAATGAATTAGTAGAATAGGCAATCAGGCAACAGAGTTTGTATAACCTTCTTTAAAAAATATGTTAAGTTAATATTAATATGTTATTTATTCATAAACTCAGGGCTCAATATTTTGATAAAATTTTATTTTGGTCTAAATAAAATTTAATGAACCAAAACTAAAAGATATTATTTTTTAAACTGTAGATTCTAGCTAACCAAACCTAAACATGCTTTAAAGCATTTACAAATATTTTAGTATGATATGACAGAATCTTAGAGTTGTACAGGAGTAACCTAGCAGTGAATGAAAGCAAGACTTCCAGCAACTTTCGAAAAATGTTTTCAGAAATTGTGGGATTTACTGATCCGGTTGAATACTCTATTTCAGAATACAGTTTACTTAAACCTATAAACAATATTTCAATAAAATGACTTCTGACTGTCTTTTAAATATTAAAATAATTACAAAATAAAANAATAAAATAAAATTATATAAATTAGATAAAAAGAAAAAAAAATAGAAAAATAATAAAACAAGGATAACGCAAATTAAGTGAAATAAAAAATGAACAGTACCAATAAATAACATAGTTAATGAAAATTCATATGAAATTTAATAAATTACAAATAAGTGAGGTCTAAGAATCAGTTATTATTATTTTATTACTGTTAGGACAGGACCTTGACCAGTCCATGATAACTGGGACTTTTAATATGTCTTGTAACTCCAGACCTCAATGATCAATTAAATTCCTTTGCAGCTATTAACCATAAGAGAATATTTAATTTTAAGCAATTACTTTTTCCTATGTCACTAGTTTTATTAATTTTTGTTGAACATTTTAATTTGATCAGTAATTTATCTATAATTTTATAATCATTTCTTGGCCATTGTCTCAGTTTTCAAAATGATTTTTGTTATGCAGCCCTATAGTTTATCAGTAGTTTACATTACTATAATAAATGATGTAATGTTTGCTAATGAGAAAAATCTTTTAGTCACCAAGATACTTGGTGGTAAGGTAGATTACTTGGAGTGATCAGTGATATATCAAGTCAGATAGATAGATAGATATGCATTTGTTTAGGTGATAAACATCTAGGTTATTACGCCCAGTGATATATCAAGTAGTGTAATAATGAATCAATAGTTGCCTTCTATTGGCATAATTGTGCATTTTAAGTATAAAAGATAATTAAAGTGTCTTCTTGTTAATGAAGTCCTACTGCACCTGCCACAGTCTAATAATAGAGAATATTGTTGTGTTTTACATCTTTTTTGAATTTATTATGATATATAATGCAAATATATTCAGTCACAGCAGTTGCTGCCCTGCTAATTGCTAAGTCATTTTCATATATAACAATATGCTTATATCCAAGAAAAATGTAACTTAATTCTTCCAAGGTATTGTAAATAAATTAAGTAGAATATTCATAAGTCAAGAGCTCTTTTTCAAATAGAGTTTTGTTAATCAATCATAGAATTCCCCCTGATATAACATAGGTGTTATATTAAGGGGTATTATAGGTGGTATATCAAGGGGTGTTAGAGCCATCATAGGTGTGTTAGGTTTTATATAGATAAAGGTGTTAGAGGAATTAGATTAAGGTGTTTTTGGTTTTTCTTCAGGTGTTATATCACCATTTCAAAACTCTATTTGATACAGAATTTATAAACCAAAAGCACTTTTTCAAATAGTGTATTGTTAAACCAATTATAGAATGTCCTTTTTTGCTTCATAGTTCAATAAAAAAAATAGTAAATTTAATTTAATAAATTTTGATAAAAATCATTTAAATTTGTATGTTTGCCACATACAGTTACTAATAAAAAAAACCTTTTACATACCTTGTAGAGAATATCCCTAATATGATCGATAATCCTTCTTGTCCCACGTGGGTCCAAAAATGTTTCCTTGCATGAAACCAACAGCCAATTAAGTTCAATAATGGTATTTCTTCCAGCTTCACTTTTAGACATCAACTCAATTGGAAGCAGGCATTCAACAGGGGTTGTTAGGTCAGCCAAAACTCTGGAAAATATATGAAAAATAATTTTAAAAATCCAATAAAATTATACCTAGATAAGAAATTAATTGTATATTTTCTCAAGAAAAGATAGAGGCCTCTTGGAGTTAAAAGCCTGACATTCAAGAAAAGTATAACAATTTTTCAATATTCAGATTTTCTGTGAAGATTCTCACTGCAATGCTACAAAATAAATGATGAGTGTATAACAAGTTTTTTTTTCATTAAAAAATGGAAAATATGCTTGGTATGATTCAATAACTAATCATAGTAGGATGAAAACTGAAGGAAAAAAAAAATTACAACTATTTTCATGTTGTTTTTTTTTTTTGTAATATTTAAATTAGTTTACTTCTTTTCAGTTTCTAGGACATGTGCGAAGTATACACTCTATATGAAGCAGTATTAAATGTAATTAAAAATACTGCACCATTAAATATAATACAAGACAAAATTGATAATTGAAATAGAGTTTGCCATGTAATATTGAAATGATAATTACAGCTTGTCTTCTGTAAGTCAGTAAAATCACATTATAAGGAGTGGGGTTTGACCTGAAACCCATCACCAGATTAAAAATTATATAATTTTTATTTAAAAAACTTTTTCTTTATTTTCTTTGTCAACCTACAAGGCACCAAACTTGATTATCACTAAAATTTTTATAAACATATATGTGCGTCTGTGTGTGTGTGTGTGTCATGAACCTAGTTTTTCCAGAGGCCATAGTTTATAGTTTATGATAATATTAAGGACAAAAAGGAAGGCTGAGTTTGTTCGAAAGCAAAATCAGACTAATAGAAGAGAAGGAAGTTTACCCGCAACATCAAGNTTTTTTTTTTTTTTTTTTTTTTTTAATAGCCATAATATTTAATTTATTAAAATGAAAACTAAATGAAATGAAACTAAACATAGCTTTTTTTAATTGATCAAAGAAAGATTTAAGAAGTTCTATAATTAAATTATACAATTAAGAGTAGGTTTTATAATTTATAAATTTGAATTTGAATTTAATAGCCTTGAATTCCCAGTTACTCATTTTTATTAATGAAATTAGACATGTCACTACAGAATGCAAAAAGAATAAATGAACTTATGATTAAGCAAAATCAGATGAATAGTAGTGGGGATTGACCTGTAATGTCAAGTGTGATTAAAAATAATTTTAATTCATATACAACATAGCTCAGGACATAATACTAAAATGATGATTAAAATTTGTGTCTGTGAATAAGAAAATTTCATTGGATAAGAGTAGGGTACCTGAACCACAACATATGATTAGGGTATTTTTATGACCTCAAAGATGTCCTTTTTATTTAAAAGTATCAAAAACTGACATATATTATTAAAATAATAATAATATATTATATATATTAGGCGCCGGGTATAAATACCCCTGGATTTGAAGACAGCTCTCATTCTCTATTCAGCCCTGAAGTAGCCATCACAGGATGTGCGAAAGCTCGGCAACCATCAAAAACTTTACACGGTCCAACCCGGAAAAAACTTTACATACATCTGATGACTGTGGAAGCCTACGTAAACAAGTATTATATTCTTTAAACTTTATAGTTTACAGTTCTTATGGATTGGAAAACTTTAAAGGTTACATATACAGAAAACTGAAGTAGTTAACTTTCGGGTAAATATTACATGGAAATGGAAATTTTTGTGGGCCTCTACCTGAAACTTCAAGTGGGATTAAATATTCATAAATTCTTCTTCCCAGCTTGACTATGTCTGAAAGTTGTTTTTTGTTGTGCTTTTGTTTCTCCAGAAATGAATCGGAAGAAAAAAAATTTTTTTCGATAGTTCAAGCCCAGAAAAAAAATTGATGAATATTTCTGGAGACCATGGAAGCCTACATTGATAAGCTTAAATAGTTTTTCCACAACAAGAGCCAATTGTTGACTCCACAATATAATTGTTATACATAATTATAGATTAATAGAATGTTAATACACCTGCATTTGTAAAATGTGTACCAAACAATGAACAAATTTAATTTTAAAAAAATATATAAATATAGAATAATTTTTGCTACTATAATTTTTTAATTATAATGTTATTAAAAGAAATTTGTATTTTGGTGGTAGGTAAACTAAAATAATGAATTCAATTAAAACAGCTGAATTTTCAGGACATTTGTTTTAAAATATCTCATCAAAAAGCATTGTTTGAATAATAGGTGTGATAAATATTAATGGGAATGCTGATGCACCATTCACCTACACACACAAGCATACACAAGTGGGTGGTATGTGTGCATGTGAGCAAGTGTACACACACCTACATATATCCTTATCATAAATAACCTAGAATTGTCTGATTAGAATGGTAGAGGAAACTCACTTAATCGTGATATCAGTAATTTTCCGATCATTCTTCATGTGCATTAAAATTGGTAGAAGATCCTGAAAAATAATAAAATTGTACATTATAGCCTCAAAATATAATATTAACCTTTGTTAGAGGTAATGACATCTTCAAAAATATGGAATAATTTTAACTATAATTAAATTAAACTATTTTAATTAAACATTAAAGTAATAATTAATTAATTAGGGGATAGAACTAGAATTATTTCAATTTCGTATGAATACAACAAGTTACAAATGTTTTCTGTTGCAGACCAAAATTCATTAGCCAAACGATTATATTTTCTCCAAAATTATTTTATACTTCCATAAAGGCAAACATAAAAACTTAGTGAAATTTCGATGTTGAATTAAACATCTAGGCACAATACATGAGATATAAGCTAAAAATTATGATAGATTTTGCTTAGCCAGTTCAGCTTGTAAAAAATTCAGTTGCATTTCTGACTTCAAATAGTCAATTAAAATATGAAACTGGTCATTCAACTAAGCTCATTCTGTTTTAAAAACATTAATGATATCCACCTGAAATTCAAATTAAATTTTAAGTATAAATATTAAAAGATTATGATGAATTTACACAACTCCACATTGGATTACTCTCCAAGATTTTTTTCTTATTGATAAATAATATCAAGAATATTAGGTCTCTTTCTAATTTATTCATAGGTTTAAATTAAAAGTATTTATAATATTTATTGTAAATGAAAAAATCAAAAGTAGATGTCACAATTCTCAATAGGAATCCAAGGGATTTAGTAAATTGTGTCCATAATGAACAAATGCCAAATGCATGTTTAAATATTATATTTATTTAAATGAGTCATTAAAGAGCCTAAACCACATTATCAATAAATAGGGCACTGAGTAAAATTTTCATTTACATATCAGCAACTTTAGGTGGGTAAAACCTTAATTCTTTTACAATAGTCAGTCTTTTGAGTAATTTGAAAAGCAAAAATGATTACAATATTTTTTCTACTAGATTACTACATTTTTTTTCTTCAACTAGTACTGACTAAATTTATCTTTTCAAAACAAGCAACAAACTCTTCACAATCTATCCTATAAAAAGATAATATTAGGGACAATTAGGACTTCTAGAGGTAAAATTCTAATAATAGAATGATTTATTATTGATTAATTATAGTCTTTTTTAAAACATATTTTGATATAATTAGTTTCATACCTTCTTCACAATCTGGGAAAAACCAATAGCTCTCCTTAATGTCCTCAGAGTCCTGTCTTCAACCGACATTTTCTGTACCATTTCATTCAGAATATCTAGAAGATAAATTTTAAAAAAATATATTAAAAATTGTATAATTATTCTTTATTTTAAAATAACCCTGTTTTCTTTCTTCTAATCTTAAGTGCATCCTCAATTTATTATTCCTCTAATCTCCCATTCAACCACTTAGTGCCTTAGAAGGAGGACCCCTTACTTATGGTCATAATTATGTCCATGGGCAGGTTTTTAGTACTTGATTGTTATTTGAACCCACAGCACCAGGCTTGGGAGACCTGATTCCCTTATTACTACTCGTTATCCAGGGTAGATGACATTTTTCAATTTTGGTTGACTGTAAACTATTTTGTGAATTGGGCTTAACAATGTTTACTTGTAAGTAAATTTTAGAAGGTGTAAAATTAACATATAAATTAAACACTCATATAGTACTATTTTTTTTTTAAATCACGGATCTGACTTTTTAGGTATGTCAAGTTAATGACTTGAATTAGGGCCTTTCCTAATCTATGAGAGCCTTCTTCACACCACCTAGCATAGACCTGTGGTTTTTTGTTACTTTTTTTTTAGTTCATTCATCAACAAACCTCTGGAATTCCCTACCACAAAGTATTCCTCATAATCCATCTTCCTCCAGCTTCAAATTCCTATTTTTTAGCCCTAATTTACACCTATTAACCACAAATGTTCTTTAAATTTTAGATTGCATATAATTGTTGCCATCCTCTTAAGTTTATATATCTTATGTAACACTTAAGTCTTAAGTATTACATAAGATATATAAACTTGTCAACTGCTTTAAATGTGTAACCAGATACAATGATTCCATTCACTTGTCTTGTTACCGTGTACATATATTTTTCTTCTTTTCTTAACTTTCAATCTGTTTGATGCGCAACACTTTCTAAACTTATGAATGCTAGTTTGTCTTCAACTATTAAACTTTTAGTCTGTAACTAAAACTACAACTAATAACTTTTTTTTCCTTACTCCTCATGCTGCACCAAATTGCCTATATTTCTTCATGCATGCTCACCACGCAATACATTTATTGAATCACTACCTTAATAAAGTGGACAAGTTTAGATGGGACATCAATCTTGTCCAGGGCATCAGAGAGGGCTAGTCTCAAAACTGTATGCAGCCTTAAAGTCAATATAAAGGTGATATTCAGCTATAAAAATACTGTATTTAAGGGTTTTCCCTACTGTAGAGATTTTACTATTACTGACTTGGCTAAAATCTGATACACTCCAAACGCTCTTTCTTTGTACAGTAATATACCCTAACAAAGGATACTTAAGTAGATTTTATACATACAAGGTAGCAAGGATATCTTTCTATAGTTCTAGCAGTCAAGGGTATCTTCTTTCTGGGGAATAGTTACTCATACTCCAATCCTTCCTATCAGTTCAGACTGATAGGATCATATCTCTTTTTTCGTTTATATCTCATTTTCTTTTACTTCATTTCCACCAAATTTATAGAGCTCAGCAGTTCTTACTGCCAATAACTTTATCATGACTTGGTGTCTTGTTATTTTTGAATCTCTCTATGGCACATGGAAGTTCAAAATCATTCATGCCTGTCAAATTACATTCATATGCTGCCCTTTACCCAACACTATGCTTCTTATTAAACAAGTAATTAAATCTTATAGCATTCCAAAGCACTCTTCTTATCGAACAGTAAATTTCCCATTACCTTCCTATATATAATGGCTTTCAAGAGTAATGACATCTGACATTTATTTATTTTCCCATAAAATTTCATTTCAATATAATTAAGTATTATTAATTAATTTTTATCATAAATAAACTAAGGCTTTCAGCCCAGATGAGGTTAAATGGGAAAAACACTTAATAGAATCTATTATAGTAAAATAGTTTTCAGATTTTAGTTGGAGAACGTATATTAATTATAGAAAAAAATAATGATACTCTTGTAAATTTAATTTAATTAGTGAGTATTCCTTAATTAACTACTTTGAAAAGGGATAATAGAGAAAAATTAATTAATAATCTACGAGAAACGCGAAGGGAGCAAGAAAAATCTTACTACCTCAGCCGGGAATCGAACTTCCCTGGCTAGTATGCTGACTCCTAAACCACCAAGGCAGATTAGATTATCTATCCAACTCCCTGCACGAGTCTAAACCCCCAAGTAAGATGAATAAATCGTCTTATACTCGAAGGAGCTAACATTGTCTGCAATTTGTTAGACTCTTGTATTTTTCTTGGCTTCGGTATTTCTTATTTAAATAATGATATTAATTGTGGTATGTAATCCCAAATTAAATTTTCTATAAGAAATGCGAATGGAGCCAGAAAAAAAATCTTTCTATCTCAGTCAGGAATCAAACTTGGGTCTCCTACTTTCTGGGCAGGTATGCTGACCTCTAAACCATCAAGGAATGTTAGAAAATCTCTCCAACTCCCCGCACTTTACTCCTAGTCTAAACCCCCATTTTTTTTTTTTTTTTTTTTTTGTCTGGCTCCCTTCATATTTCTTGTAGAAAATATTAACGTGATGAATCTAATAAATTATTTTTCTTTATGAAATGAATCATTTTTCACTTACCTAAACAATTAGGGCTGGCCACATAAGTCTCACCAACTTGTGATCCCAGTGATGAGAAAGCACCCTGAACTTGAGGATTCATCATTAACCACTCCATATTTTCAAGAAGCAGTCTTGTCTGTCATAGAAAATGAATGTACTTTAATCTGAAATAAATTAAATTATATGTATTTGATGAAATGAAATAACTTAGTACACTATGCTTTTAAATATTGCTCAAATTTGAACTTTTTAGTTTAATGTGCATTACTCATTGCAATAACATTGCTTATTAACACAAGTTAACAATCTTACTCCGAAGTTTTAGAGGGGGAAAAGTAAAATCCATTCTTAGAAAATTATTAGTTGGCAAAATTTCCAGATGACACTTGAAATTAATAGGTCTTTAAATAGGCCATTAAAAACTCAGCACATATTCCATTCAAAAAGGAAAGGAATAACTATGAATCTTCAGACTACAATTAGTAGTTAAGGTTATTTAATTCAAAGTCATATAGAGGGTTGATTCCCTTTTTATTGAAATAGTCTTTACTCCTCAGTGTTTAGAGTGGATCAAGATATTTGGCCATATTATATTGGTTATAATGGAATAGAATTTTTTGGGTATGTACTTTCTTAAGGATTTATGTTTGAAATGTTTGTGTTTTGGAAAATTAAAATTTTTCATTTATAGCATGCACAATAGCAAGGTAATATAGTTTAACTGTTACATAAGTTAACCCTTTATAAGTTAGAGGCGATATTTTTACCACCATGATTTTTATTTTTTTATCAGTCCACCAGTATTTTTTCATTCAGGCAACAAGAAAACAAATATAGCTAGCTGGTTCAGAGAGTACATGTTTAGATTGGGATGCTGGAAGTATACTTCACAAGGAAGTCATACCCCAATACCCTAGTAAATTGTTTTGTGAAACAACTGATATCAGAGGTCAGTAATGTGTTTTAAGCCCAAACCCAAAGAAGTCCCGAAGAACCAGCCACAAACATTGCTGTAGTTATGTGAACAGAAAGAAAAAACTTAAAAGCCATGACTGCATCCGATATTTAATATAAAAAAACTGCTTATGCTTATAATTAAATTAAAAAAATTAAGAGAAAAAGTTACTGAATATAAAATTTTATCTCTCATATTATAACCTTTCTATTAAGTATAGAATATAATTGTAGAACAAATTAGTGATTTTAATTTAAACTTTAAGGGAAATTAAGAAAAAAGTGGGAAAGTTTTCTGATGTATTTTGATTACTCGGAGATAAACTACTCCTTAAAATAAAGGATCTTGGTAAACTATTTTTTTTTTTCCCATGTTTTTACATAATGTATGTAGGAGATTAAATAACAAATTTCATACATAATACTCAAATTTGGCATTCAAAAGGGCATTAAAACTGGGAACTTTAGATAAACAATAAGGCTACTAACTAATACTATAATATTTTTATTTTATGATAATGGTATACTATAGTAAATATTTCAGAATTTAGCCAAAATATTGAGAGCCCCACACTCTTGCCTAATCCACAACCTCCACAAACTTATTCCAACCTGTTATTTATGCCTGCCTTTAATGGAAAAAAAGAGAAATTTGTTTAATTTACACAGCTGCTATAATGAAAAGCTTTTTTTCATATTATTACAATAGAAGGAAAGTATTGAATCATTATGAGCATTCCTTATATAAATTAGACTTTCTCGGTTTAAAAAAAAAACAAATATTTCAATTACAATTGTTGAAGATAAAACAAAAATTAAGAGATCAATAAATTTAAATTTTTTTATATTAGTCAAAACTGAACAAATGACAAGTCTATAATCATTAAGTTCTTATAGCATTATTAAATTTGATTAAACCCCTTTATGTTTTTGGCTAGACCTCAAAAGAAATTAGGTACAACATAGACACAGAAAGCAGTTCAACATTTCATCTGATTAAAATTTATTTTTTTAATGAACCCTATTTATTTCCCAAAATTAAAAAATAACTGTAAATGTGTTTTTTGTACTTTATTTTGACATATTTAAAAATTTATAATTTTAGAAAAAATGTATTGGAAATTAAAAATCATCTATGTGAAATTACAGAGATAACTAGAAAACTAGGATGGAAAGTATAGTTTTACACTTTCATCTTGGAGAAACAATCCTGGGATATGCATGCATAATGGAGTTATAGCTATTGTAGATTGCCTTTAAAGCGCCTAAGGCACTCTTAAAAAATTGCTTAAACCTAAAAAAAAAGTACTCTAAGCTAAGTCAATCATTTAAAACCAGTAAGCCATACTTCACTATGAAAAATCAACTAACTGCAACTTCCAGACCTTACTTGCTGAATATAGTTGTGCAGCTCTAAACATATTTCTTTTGTCAATAAACAAATTTGTTTTGAGTTTCATTAGACTAAACTAAATATTACACCCATCATGTTTTTAAAATAGGAAAAAATAATAACATTTTTATTTACACTTGACATTGCAGGTAATCCCTACTCGGATTGGTCTGATTTTGCTCAATAACTAATATGTATTTCCATTTAAAAGCGACATGCTGATTTGCATTAAAAAAAACTGAAAACTGCTATTCATTAAGTGCAGAAAGACAGATACAGACACAAGCACAAATTCACACATATATATTTATATGGGGTGCCCGTTGTGTACGAATAGCGTACGTTATGAGCATACCAAAGATTCTGGGTTCGGATCCTGGTTCCCCAGTTCGTTTTCTGAACTAGTAATCCTAAGTTCCCTACCAGGATATGCTATAGTGATGGTGCTGGATTACTGGGAATAAGGAGGGTCAATGTTATTCTTCCTGAAGAAAACTGGTGTCGCCATAGGTATGAAAATAGTTATTATAGCCCCTCTAATTTATGAGATCAGTCAGTCTAGAGGTGAAAGCTCATCAAATGAATTAAACCTTTTAAAAAAATCACAGATTCTTCAACGTTAACGCAGCTTAGTAGGACTGATGATCCTCCTTCTGGAAAAGTGATCGGACAAAATAACAGATTGTGTATACAGGTGTGAGAAAGGCAGGTATAGATTTCTGACCGAACACATATATGTCATATGTGCTGCCACACATATGTGAGGTGAATAAAGATGTGTGAGTGCACGCGCGTGTGTGTAAATTTTTGTGACTCATTTTTTTAAAGATTCCTTTTGAGACTCTCCAAAACTTATCCTTAATTCTGGTAGCAATTAATGAAGAGTAATCTTTTCCTTAGAAAATTTAATTTTTTTTTTTTTTAAGAAATAAAAACCGTTAAACTTTGTTCGCTAAGCATTTTAATTAAAGCTGAATGCTATTGAGACTCAATGTCTCATCCTCAGAGTTCAGGAATGAAAATTGGAATTTTTCGTCTGATAGATTCCTGGGCTCTGAGGATAAGACATTAAGTCTCAATAGCGCTCAGCTTTAATTAAAAATAATTCTTACCGAGCGAAGTTTAGTGATTTTTTTTATTCATTACAATTGTACAGCTTCGCCCCAGTTCTTTGAAAAAAAAATTTTTTTTTACTTTTATACTGCCATAATCATGGTTATGGTGAATGGTAGTTTTATACATTAATACAGTTTAAAGGAGGAAGACGTTACTCCTTCCAACGCACTATTAAAAGACAGAACACGTGAAAAAAAGAGACCCTATATAAGGAAAACAGTGAAAATAGTTACCCTCGTAACTAATAGATAAAATAGAGACGGGAATACCATAGAGATAAGTATACTGGAATTAGTAGTAAGTTCCATGTGACGGTCCACGAGGTGATGTCATGAGAGGATTATTGAGGCGTGTATTGCAGCGTGACTTCTTTCTTAATTCTTAAAAAGAGAGAGAGAGAGTGAGGGAGATTGAGAGAGAGAGAGAGAGAGAGAGAGAGAGAGAGAGAGAGAAGCATAGACGGAGCATTTCCTTTATAAAACCTACTTTAATGTCATAAGAATTTCGAAATGACATTAGGTAAACACTTGCGAAATTTATTGAATTTTTAAATTTCGTGATTAATAACGAATTTACAAAAGTAAGCTTGCTTTAATGTGTAGTAAGAAATTCAAAATGGGTTACGTAAAAACTTGTGAGATTTAAGAAATTTTATTGATAATTTTTACAGTGTATGTTAAATTTTATGTGACATTTTTTTCAGCAAGCCTGTTATAAAATGTAGTTACCGGTTTGTAATGGGTCACATAAACACTTATTGCATTTATTTAATGTCTTTATATATATANTCTGAAAAATGTTATATATATATATATATATATATATATAAACATTTAAACGTAATAGTAACATTCTAAGTGTTTCTTCAATATCAAATATTATAAACGGTTGAAATTTGGTAAAATTAGCCAGATAATGAGAATAACTAGTGACTAATTAATTATGGCTTATAGTATGTGATTGTAGGTACCTTTAATAAAGTTATGCTCTCTACTTTCAAATTATTTGAACAATTCTATATCTTAATTTATTTTTTAATGTAAGTATATGTATTACATATATGTCAAGCTGTTATTGAATTTTTTAGGTTTAATTCGGAAATAAGTGGAGAAGAGGTTTGCAATGCATACTATGGAGGAGGCAGCCAAAAGAGGGAAGAAAGTTATTCTTATTTTTACATTATACATATAAACATGTATAAATTTATTTATCTAATGTAAAATAAAAATATATATTTATTTNTTTTAAATTAGGTATATAGGTATAATTTATCTTAAATTCATTTTATAGGTTAATTTCTAGCATATAAGTGTGTGTATAGTTTGCCTATTTATTATAGATGTAATATCTATCGGGAGTCGTTGAGCTTCATTAATAATTACGACATCTGTATCTACTCAAATTGTAGGTTTATGTAAAACTGAAATTTTGAATAATCATTTTAAAGGTTTCTAGCTAATAGTTTATTTAAACATACTTACTTTAATTGAAAGGACAAGTAATGGTTGTTTAAATATAAATTTTGGCTACTTGCGGAAGATTTTTTCAATCATGAATCATGTGTCTTGATTAATCTGAATCATTGACAGAATATATAAATAAATTATATGAAATTAAAAAAATTAAAATAAAATTGCTTTTATTATTAAACAAAAAGAATGTTTTTAACATTAATTGAAATCATTTCTAATTAAATTTGGTTTAGAAGTAAAACATCCCCTCCTAATTAGTCTCCCAATTTTACTGTTTAATCGGGAATTAATAGGAAAAAATTCAATATCATGTACCTAGTGGAATAGATATAGAAGGCCTAGAGAATACGATGGTCTGACCCCGCGATAAGGGTAGGAGTCACGGGGCCCAGTCAGGCCTCACGTTCTCACTCACGTTTTGGGGATAATTAGCGCATTCTCCTCGTGAAGGATCTTTGACCACGTGTTCCACCTGCCCTCACTTAAGTCCTGCGCAGCTTCTGAGACAACAAGGCGTTTTATATATCAATAGAATACATACATATGGGGTATAGCTGGCCGAGTCTGTTACAAAGCTAAATCGGAGTGAGGATTGCCTGAAATCGGGCATGATCTGTAGTTTGGAGAAATGAAACTCAACAGAGATTCGCTCATTGCTAAAAGAAACATTTCAGGAGTTATATTCAGTGAAATTGAACAATTATGAATGGGGATTTATTATTGTACTTTAAATTTCTATTTTACGGCCTAGAAACTGTAATTAGTTGTAAACAATTAATGAGAGGGAATAGAATTTAAAAAAATCTATCTGTCCCTGCCAAGACTCGAACCTGGATCTTCTGCTATCCGGGCCGGTATGATTCCATTACACCATCGGGACGAGCTAGATAACTTATTAAATTCCCAACAAACTAGCAGGAGCCTAACCCACGAGAAATACAAATACATCGTCTTATGCTCGAAAGAGCAGACATTGTCAAGATATTTGTCGACTTTCGTCTTTTTTAATTTTCTTTTATAAATATTAATTTAGTTGTGGTTTATATAAACCACAATTAAATTAATATTTGTAATTAGTTGTTTATTTTTTCAATGTAATTTAGCGTATCAATTTTAAATGTGAAAATTAAGGGTAAGTTCATTATTGAGAGAAATCCGGCGAATAATAATTGTTATATAATAATATTGAAGAATTCAAGTGATCCGGGATTACTTGAAATGTAAAGTGGGAGTAAAAAATGTTTTTCCTTCCGTAATTTATACTTTAGAGCAATGTAACTGATACACAGATTTGGTTATTAGTAAAAAATATGTTCCATAAATACAGAGGATTACATAACATCTGAAGTTCTAATACAAATATTCATCGACTACCATACTGAGGAATTTCCTTAGTTCACGCAGTTCATGGGGAACGGGCTTTATCACTTTCTTTTTTACACTTTTACCTGCAGACAAATATGTGTGTTAATAGTAAGTTGTGAATTAATGCTAGCATTTTTAAACTTTACACTCCTTCGAGTTATTACTCTTCCATTGAAATTTTTATTCTACACTGTTGTGAAACTAAAAATGTTCTATAAATTAGAAATATTAGCCATTCCTCTAGGTTCAAAGTGTATTATGTATAAGGCATACTACTATTTAATTTTTCTTAGCTTTTCTCTCACAAAATTTTTAGAAGGAGTTTTGTTTTCTTGAATAATGTCACATTACATAACTGCTTGCTATACAATAACTTCAGACAATGAAAGAACTATCGACCATAAATGAATAAAAACTATTCTAATTCAACAATGAATTATTTAATTTATTTAAAAATAATACTATTTTGTTTTCCTGCAAAAAAGACAAATCAAGCGCCCCTTTTGGCCCTCATAAATAATTATCTATAATAATAAAAAAATTATACAAGCAAAAAAAGGTTATCCTGGCCTTATAATTATTTACTATCATTTGTGCGTGTGTGTGTTAGCTCCATTTCAACCACTTAGGGTCACGGAGGAAGGGTCATACATTCTAAAAATCCATGACTCACGACAAGATTTTATTTATAGATAAAAGCTTGCCCTGGGCGGGATTTGAACCCGCAGCGTCAGGACTGAAGAACCGAACGGAGCTACCCTGGAACCTCTTTCATTCATTCTTCTTATTACTGTTAGTGAATCTAAAGATCTAGTTTTCATGAAAGCCTATTACATCAAGGGGCATTTGGAGATTTCCCATTGAAGTCCTCAATAAACTTGACCCCAGGAAGTGAACTGGAGCGTACACTTGAGTGGAGTAACATCCTCTAAAAATGGAAGGGAATCTGATGGAAGCAAGTTTGCCGTGGACGTGTCTGCCACTGACAAGCTGTCTACTTATGTAACATTCCGCAAGATATAAGAAGAAGTGAATTATTATCGGACCTCTATTTATACCAATAGGAGGAAATTGTGTTTCTGTAACTGAATGGAGCATATTCTCTTTTAGACAACTCACTTTTATATATAACCCTCCCTGGTCGATCCAAATACGGATATAACCCATACTGACCATAAATACTGGCATCTTAGATAATATCTCTCATCTGACACTCTCCCATCTTGTTTATTTATAAGACCGAAAAGCTGTAGCTATTTCCCAGTTGTTCGGACGTAACAATTAGTTTGTTCTTATACAGAAAATAGGAAACTACAGTGTCATCTGGAAGAAGATACACCCACAAGCGTCCTATAAGAATAAGCATATTCTTCTTTTAACCCCTCCGTTTAACAATAGTGTATATAATTCACAATACTTACTCAGGCTATATTAATAAAATGTAAAAAATTCTCAAAAAAATGGTAATTTAAATTACATCATATTTAATTTCAAATTAGTTTACTTTAGACGATATTAACTCTCTACTTTACATAATTACAGGTTTTTCTATATTATATTTTCCTGTATTGTAATTAATGAAGTTAATTCTTAATGATTAAAGCATTGAAGTTTGTAAACACATAATTATGTATAAGTTATTGTAACTTAAATATGTTTATGCATTTTTTAAAATCAAAATACATTCACATTAAAGAAGAAAAAAACTACTTCATAAAAAATATATATATATAAATAAATAAAAATACCGACCTTGTTTAATACCAACGATAAAGAAATTTCGAAAATATAATGACAGATTCTTAAGAAAAACAAAGATTTAAGATATTTTATGGATATACAAAACTTCAGGAGAACTTGATTCATTAGCTGAATGCCTCACCTCACTTGCAAGTAAAAGACTTATGAAATTTCAGGTCAGTCTTACATAACTAATGAGTTTCGACTATCAATATGTAATCGCTTAAGCGGACTAGTCAGTCTGGGGTACGTACTTGAGGATCGTAATTTTACATAATAAATAACATAAACCACGACGAATGACCTCAAGCATGTATATAATGCCGGAATTCTAAGTTCCACGCTTACACACAACTTATATTGCAAGCTTGCAAAAATAATACCGTATTTGGTTTCATCATTCTTAAAATTGTGTATGCTAGAGTGCGTAAACGTCTACAAATGGTCACACATTGTGGTACCGTCCATTTCATCCAACAGGAAAGTTTCATCACCGGGATCAGCCTTCAGAAAAATTTGGAGAACTATTTAAAATAAGACCTACAATTAAATTTTTTTTAAATCCCTGATTTGTTTAGGATCCCAAGTCACCAGGTAGTAAACAATACGATACAAATACGATTGGAATTATTTAGAGCTATTTACTGACCAAATTAACACAATAAAGTTACTGGACTTCAGGCATGAAAATTTGATCGCCCTGAAGTTGGCAACAATTTAAACCAAAAAGTCGGCAGATAATAAAAAATACATTTTAAAATTGTATTTTTGGATCAACCTCGACCGAACCTCAAGAAATTCTCTACTAGCCACATAGCTTTTGGTTTTATTCTATTAATTCTTTCTACTGATATTATCTCCAGAGATTCCTTTTTATTTCTAATTAAACCTCACCCTATCATTCATTCAATTAACTGTTTCTTCCAGCACACAGCAAAAACGACTGGAAGTACCACTTTCTTCATTTACTTGTCTTCATAAACTTTCGTTTTGTTTTTGCTTCGTTTATGACGGCCCTCAAATTCAATTTTTATTGAACATATGTAGTTTTGACTACTTTTTTACCTGACTTATTTACATCACAAAATTCATCTGAGGCTTTTAACATATCAACCGAAGAGCATTACGCTAATTATAAATCAAATAAGTCTCGTTCAATAAAAATTAAGTTCAATAAAATGAATAAGGGTTCAAAAGAATCATAGAATCATATCAGTTGAACTGCTGTATTTAGTTTTAGTGCGCACCAACCAGTACTCCCTAAGAACGACTTCCCTCCAAGTTAACTGACCCAACGCTCCAACCTATATCATCTTATCGTTGACGATATTACAGCTAGAAAGAGTAAGGAATAGACACTATCCTACATGTGAGTTGTACACCAAATATATGAGACTCTTTCAAATACTTTTTTACCACATTTGGGAATCGGATATGCACTGATTCCTAGCCACCATTTAGTGCATTTCATGTTTGCACTTTTGTCAGTAATTTTAAAGGTTACTTTTCAAGTCAAAAATACTTTTTTTGAGGGGTGGCAAAAAGAAAGATGCAATCATCATTTTCAGATGATATTCCTGATACTCTAATGAACTGCAGTTTGAACTAGATATGAATGATCAAGGGGAGGGGGGAACGCATGTGCTGCGTAATCTAAACAGATTTCCCATGGATTAAAAATGGATATAAATATGAGTAAATGACGAAATTTAATTTAAAAACCAAACAATGAAATTTTTAAAAGCCAAAATTATTTTACTATGAGTGTAAAAGAAGTAAAAAGTCCACTGAAGTTTGCTCTAGATTCCGGCAGAAAGATCAGAGTGGGAGAATCAATCTTTGTAAGTTTCTTCTTAAATATGTATTTTTTTAAAAATATTTTAAGAAACATAAAAGTTAGAAAATTACATTTAACAGTTATAATAATTAATAAACTTTTTTCGCAACTCAAATAAGAAAGAAAAAATTTCGATTATAAATGTTAGATATTTATCTAACTATCCCTCCTACCACAGTCTCTCCCATCGGATTTCAACAAAAACGAATAATTTTTTTAATGGGAATAAAAATCTGAAATACCACATTTGTTTTTATATTTTAAGAATTAGAGATCCCGCCAAACACTGGAAATTATATATATATGGTAGAAAATGAAATACTCTCGGCTGCATTACTATTTAAATAGTTTAACAGGATATCTTAATAATTTAATACAATATTTTTGTTTCGTTTAAAACATTTTATTCAATAAATTGGTTTTTAAAACATTTTCCTAAATTCTTAGGATTATTCCTTTATGTTGAGGATTATTTATAGATTATTGCTTAGTGTGGAGAGAGAATTTTTAAATTTTGAATGTTTTCTCTCCTCCATTTTAACTAGCTTTAGACCTACAATAAAAAGAGTCGTGGAAAAAAATAATTAAAGGGTATTTTTTTCGGGGGGGAGGGGTTTTCATTTTAAATTTTTTTTTTTTGTAACAGAAAAAAAATAATGCATACAATCTCCAATATTTCAGTTCGGGGACTTTAAAGAACTTTGTATTTTCGATAGATTTTGTTCTCTTAATGTTAGAAAGTGGTATTTATGGAAAAACTTGTGTAAAAGTGAAATGAAGGTTCCCTTAGACTCTTTTCCTTTCATTATATCTATAGAGAATTGTATGCAGGCACCCAAACTGCAGGTTATTCAAGGCATTAGTCACCATTATGTAAACATTTGTTTTGGAATTCCTCGTGAAAATACAATAAACATTCTTGTTCAAAACTACTCATTAACACATAAGGAATTTAATGATGGAATAATAAAAGTAACATTAGTCATGAAATGGAATTTTCAAACTTTTGGAAATAGCAACTACTAGAATATTTTCATCTCGCCAGCTATAAATATAATTAAAATTCCTATGTCCCAATTAAAATTAAATATAGTAATAATAATGCGTACTGACACATTATTTATTGTTCACTACTCCTGAAGTATGTGCAATTTGAATTGCATAGTATACATTACATATACTTACTGACAGAAGAAGTGGCCTTCAACTGGAGAAAGGAAAGGACCTTGCTAAGATAACCTTCGACGATTGGTGATATAACTTATTATCTGAAGAAATTCAAAGATGACTATTTTGTTCTCTTAATTGACCATTCGGGAATGTCGGAAAAGGACATTGATGAAGACCAATACAAGTAAAAGCAGCATTTAACAGATTAAAAGGCAACATGATGTTGTAAACAGCGGAGAAAGGATCCTAGTGTTTACAGATGACTAGGATATTAGATTAGATCGATACTTAGAACAGTCATAAGCAGATCAGGGAAATTGGAATAGGAATTCTCAAAATCATTGGCTATTGACAGATAAGCAGGACAGCAAAATAACTGAGGCAGAAATTTAATTTTGGCAAAGGAATGTAAGGAAATTCTTCGCACGAAACGGAAAACTAAAGTATCTATAGCCATACGAATGAAGTGTCTCGGCCAAGATGTCAGGACGAAGGAGAAAAGAAATCTCTTGAAGATGCTGGATGGAAGAGAGAAAAACATCCCCGATGGACTATACCATAACTATACCATTATAAATTTCTATAAATCTTGCTGGTAACACAGGGAGAAATGTCCATAAATTATACCAAAGGGGAATTCAAAGACGTTTTGCAGTAGTCTTATACCCAAAACTTACAGCATTACATATTCTAGGCCGTTAAACCACTCATTTCATCTCTCTTTTTCTTTTGTCTCAAGCTTTCATGAATTCTTTCATTGGTGAATAAAAAATAAGATAAAATAAATATTAAACAATTAATGAGAGGGAACAGAATAAAAAAATCTATCTGTCCTCGCCTGGAATCGAACCTGGACCTCCTGCTATCCGGGCCGGTATGCTATATCCATTACACCACAAGGACTAGCTAGTTATCTCACTCAACTCCCTCTACATTAGCGAGAGCCTAACTTACGAGAAAGACGAGAACTTCGTCTTAAACTCGAAGTAGCTGACATTGTCATGCATTTTGTCGGCTC
>KZ808397.1:160278-205828 GCA_000696205.2 Oncopeltus fasciatus | reverse complement strand
GAGTTAAGTTTTGGCCCTCTACGTGATAGCACCTTACTGTAATTGATTCTCGCTATTTTCCCTATTGGAGACACTTCAAGCTGATTGAACATTTTATTCTCCTGAAGTAGCGACATTTAATTTGTTTAATTTTTTGAATCAGCATTACATTACATTATATTACTAACCAATATTACGCTAGTAATCCAACGATTATCGTACTGCCAACATCTCACCGAAGCCGTACTTAGGCCGACGCTGCCTGCACACCTGTCTTTGACTGCCGGCCGGCCTCATCAGTTCAACCAGACTACCTTTTCTTCCTCACCCGGATTCGACGCAGTGTGTGATTTCAACATTCTTGTGTTCCGTGGGCTTACAATCAGGTCAGACCTATTATTATTTATTCCTTCTCTCTCTCCCCTTCGTACAACAAAGAATCTTCTAACCATATCATTGTAAACCTATAAATTCTGCGCCTTTTATTTCTTAAAACATCCAAATTTTCCTTGCTTCCTTTTTTTATTAAAATTTAAAATAATTTATATAATCATTATATTCATATATGCTATGTCAATATTATTGTGAGTTAATTCAGAAGTCACAATCAATATTGGGAAATTCTTCATTTCATAAACTACTACAACCAGACCCGGCATTTAGTGTATGAGGATTTTTACCCTTGGTTCAGCCTCCGCACGCAACACTTACCTTCTGGGAATTCGTGGCTGTCGTGAGTGCACTAGGAATAGTGGACTGTATTGTAACGGAGAGGCGCATAAGGCNTGAGTATAAAAAATAGTCCCACTGTAGAATCTGGGAATTTTGATGGTGAAGAAGACCTTCATTATTTTATTAAAGAAGATGATTATTACTTTCTTAGTGATTTTCCAAGGCAAGAAGCACTAAGTTGGGATTATATTAAAGAAGAATTCTCAGTAAAACAGGAAGAAGGGACATTGTTTGATGAGATCAAAGATGTAAATAAAAGGATGGTGTGGCGGCGTTTTCGCTGGTTCGAATGTGACTAATAAAGAATAAATATTAAAAATAAAAGAAAAAGAAAGAAAAATTGAATATAATAGGTAACAAAATTACAATTTAGAATTTAGTTTCAGCAGGCAGCTCGGACCTCGCTCTCACCTGCAGTCCTTCCTCTGAAATTAATGGTCTCTTACTCGGCCAAGAGAAAAACCTAAAAATTCAGAGCACTTACCTTCTGGGAATGCGTGGCAGTCGTGAGGGGACGAGGAGTAATGGACTGTATTGTAACGGGGAGGCGCATAAGGCGGCACGAATTAATAATACTTTTAGGGAGCGAAATGGCTTAGGAGGATACGTTAGACACTTCGTCTACTCCTGGAAGCAGAGTGGTTCCTATGGGATCTGGAAGCAGAGTGAGAGTGAGGTAGGGGGAAACAGCCTTTAGTAAGTTTAGATAAGGGTCGCGAGTCCAGGTGAGTCAGCCCCGGTGCAGAGATTAGGGCACTCGGGACTGATGAAGGAGGATAAGGGCGCGAACAGATCAGGAGCAATGTTCTCTTTCCTTTACATACTTCCTCTATAATTAATGATAGCAATGAAGAATTCAGTAGGGAAGCAAACTATTTCGATGTTAAATATTTGCAGGAAATAGATAACTCTTCTTAAAATTGCTCAGAAAAATGCATATGTTATATTTGTGGTTATAAAACCAGAAAAAAAAAAAAAATTAAAAACAGCATATAGGCGAATTTCACATGAAAATCAAGAACTGTTTTGCAACAGTTTAAAATTGTTTAAAATAAAGGGGCTTTGCCTGTCGAGATTTTTCTATATTTCTTCATGTAAAAAACCATCTTGGTTGTCCAGTATCCCTCACAGGGGGAAAAAAAAAGGTTCCGGAAGGTTAGGAGTGATTAGAGATGTTTAAAGTAGGTTAGGGATGGTTAGGAATGGTTAGAGAAAAATAAAGCATCCCTAATTCTACTAACTGTCCCTAACCGTCCATACCATTTCTTAACCACCCCTAAACGTATTTTTTTCCCCGTGGGGCGATCTATAGAGGATAAAAGGGGCTTACCCCAAATGACAATTAACCTACTACCAGATTCTTCGGACTTTGAAAGTGTGCNCTCTACATAACTATTACAAGAACGGCCGACAGACTGACCTACGGAATATACAGAAAACCGACAGCCACAGACACCACCATAATAATAACCCTTTAGATTATTTATATTAAACACATTGAAATTCGCTAAACAATCAACGCTGCTCACTTTATTAAAATCTCATCTCTGTCCTAATAAAATTCGGACAATATATAACTAATTATGTTAAAATAATGCCTCCTGAATAAAACCCTTTCTTTAAAAAATACTTTTTAAGGTATTGAATCGATTTAAAATAGTTTTTTAGTCCTCACAGGCACGCTAATGTAATAAAGTATAGACTAATTTACTGACAAATTTCCTTACAAGAAACTCTGTTGTTATTGCCTTCCGGTGTGAGAGTGATGCTATTTTAACAACAAATAATATTAGTGATGTTTTCTCTTCCCCGTATCGTTAAACTATAAATCGTTCGTGTCAAATTAAAATATGTTGCTCCGATGCAACCTCTATATAACGGCTTCTCTAGCTTGATCTCCAACGATTTTACGGGGGGATCTAAGACGCATACACTTCTGAATTAGGCGGGGAAGAAGAAATGCAAAAGGATTAAGACTTATGGACATCTCGCACTTACTGGCACAAGGTATCTCGATGAACCAACATTTTTTCTTAGCCAATGAATATACAACTCTAATACAATTCACCAAGCTAAATTTACAATTTGTACCATTTCATAACATACTGACAGACCTTGGCTTGGATCAACTTCCTGTATTTTGCATCTTCCCAAAAAATTCTGCAAGAAATTTCTAATTAAACCTGTGTACTAGAATAATTTGCTTCTATCGAGGAAAAAAAAAGAAGAAACATATTTGAAGAACATAAATTACTAGTTTAAAATTCAGAAATTGATGATAAAATTTGTTTACAAAGAAGTACAATAATATCTTTAGAAAAATATGTTTAAAAAAATTCAATAGAGAACTAAAGCAAGAAATTATCATACTATATTGTAAAATACGCTTAGAATAAGACTAAACTAGAATCCTAAAGTGTGTCTTTCTATCTGAAACACCTCGAGGTGATCCTTCGCTTTAGTTAGGATTGGTGTGGTTCCTTGTTCGGGCAACAGCTGTTTTTTGGAAATTAGGAAAGGAACACTATTTAGGCCTCTGACGAGAACAAAGCTGATTTACTTCGTGTCGGCCATGATCAACGCAATAATACACACACATACGCTCAAATATGTGGCTACCAATACATATGTCTATTACTAATACACATATACATATCTACCCTAATTATATATTTTACAATGAAATCTCCTAAAAAATTCCAGATTACACTTTATCCCAGATGCGCTGAAAAAATGGGATTTTATAAAAATCTATCTGTCCCAAGCAGGAGTCAAACTTAGCAGGAGATCCAGGTTCGAGCCCTGGCTGGGACAGATAGATTTCTTATTCTATTCCCTCGCATTAATTGTCTAAACATATAATTTCACACGCCAGGAAAACCCGAGGAATATATCAAACCTAAAGGGCATTTAGTTCTCTATGTAAGATGAAAATTTATTTTGAAAGAAGGCTTCGAGAGCACCTCCATTTCCTTTCTTTCTTTGAAGAACTTAGTTCCTTTGGTAGTTTGAAAAGTTATTTTGGAAAAGGGTTCAGTAGGAAAAGATTTTGCAGCTGGATTGCCAAAAGAGGCCTGCTAATGACCCCTTTTATACCACATTTATCGGAATCATTTGCCATTAATCATTGCATTTATTAGGGGGGAATGAGAGATTCTAGTCATTATTTAGTAGGAGGATGGCGGACAATATAATTCATTTTCAAGAACACAATAGAGGATCAGAGAAAAAAAAATGTTCCTAAAAAATAAAGTAAAAAAAGCAAGTTTAATTGGTCATAAAGTTGATTGAAGTTTAAAAGGGCTAGCAATATTAATTAGCTCAAGTGGTATAGAAATAATATCGACATATGTAACTAAATTGAACTGATGAAAGTGAGAATTACTTGAAGCCTGAATTTTATATTTCCCATTTTTTAAGAAGAATTAGTGTACAGATAAAATCGATGAAATTATTTATAATTAATAACAGTGATGTTGACGATTTCGCTTTGTTATTTTTGGACATTTTTTAAAGACACACGGTTATTGAAAATATATTGCTGCTTTTGTCCTCTTATAAATGACAAATTCCACTTAAATAATATATTTTAGTGAAACCTCTTTAATGAAATAGTTATAAGTTGACGGAAGAGTAAATGTATGTTAGATAATAATAATTGTTTACAGCAAGAATTAAGGAAGTAATGCTCGAACCGTTTTTGATAACAACTCTCAAATGATACATGCGATGACTCCATGATGGTCATCCGAATTCCATTAAGTGTCCTAGTTATAATTGAAAGACTGAAATGACTAAATGGGCAATCGGAAGTCGCTTTGACGAACAAAACCACCAATCAACATGATTGATTCAAATCACAATCAGGTTAATTGGGAAGAAACCCTAATTATCGAATTATATTCGTGGGAACAGGACATTCTACCTAGGAGTCATTCTTTCTTCATTATGAAATAGTCGCGGCCAAATTGGAACAGTTCAATACTCCGCCGTTATGTTTCCTTATCGCTTCGAGAAAAATTTCAGGTAAATTTTAGCTAGTTAATTCTTGTAAGGGATAAACTGTCTATATACTTACTTGCTTAAGGGATGCAATTAAAATAAATNGAAAAATATCAACAGAGAAGACGGATACAGATTGAGCAAAAACTGGAAACCAGCGCTAATTGACAAGAGGATCCAACCAATCAGTGACCAGCTACCTGACTACTCCAGAGACCAGCCACCAGAACACAGTATCAACCAATGGGAAGGCAGACTTCGCCCAAGGACAAGACCGCGCCGGGATTATACACCACCTGGTGTATAAAACATGGTAAATATATACCATCTGGATTTTTAAAAATCTCTCTTTACAACTCTCATTCTCTTTTCAGCCCTGAAGAAGCCATCACATGATGTGCGAAAGCTCGGCAAAAAAGAACAATTTGACTCGGTCCAACCCGGAAGATGAAATGGTAAATAAAATGTTTTTGTTTTTCTGGACCACAACGATGTTTACACTTATAACATTTCTAACGTCGTAACATCTTGTTTTATTGAGAGAAAGGGCTCATGGGAATATTTACTGCATATATTTTATTTATTGAATAGATTTCTCTAAAGAAAATGTATATAGCAGTGAAGGGAATCTAGAAAATTTCTAAGTGGCCCACAGGAGAAAGGGATAATATGTCAAAAGATGACAGTGCAGGATTTAAACAAGCGAAAGAGCAAGTAGAAACAATTCAACTTTGAAACAAGTATGGAATACATTTCCTAATTATCAAGTTGACTATTTCAAATTAATCGACAAAAAACTAAAATTATTGCGGACAACGGAGGAATTTATGGGTTCTGTACCTCCGTCCTTTTACTTTCAGGAAAAAATCATCCCTTGAATGAATGGATCTTCTTTCTTTTTGCAGCACTGCTAAAAAAAACATTATGAAGGATAACACATATACAATATAAAGATATCCTTTACAAAGAATTATATTAATTCACTAACTTTTAGAAAGAAATGTTCTCACCTTCTTAAAAAAAAATCTTTTTTTTAAATGAGAAGGTTTGAAAGATGCTGTTTGTGAAATCTCTGAAGCTATTAAATTCATTTGTTCATGAAAATATGGATGTGTAACTCACTGACTTACCTATCAAACCAAACTAACACATACAGGCACTTGGAACTTGATATTCTCTTTCATGATAGATAAATCACATATTTTATTAGAAAAAATCACAAATAACTATTTTCCCTCCCTTTAAATAGGGGGTTGGAAAAAAATAATATTGGGGCGGATTAGGGGTAGTACAATTCCAAAATTCTCTAGTTAAATTGAGAATCGCACGGTACCCCATGGAATTACAAAAATCTTCAAGTTTGCTCTTGTGAGTTCGCAAGAGCTTTGCCCTTTTTACCCGAAATGGTTTAATTTATTCTGTTATTCTGACCAATTTTATTTATTCATTTAAAAGTTCTTCTTTATAGCACTTGTCAATTTTTTAAATAAGTTTAGTGGTTCGTATTTAATGTTACATTTGATCCAATAAATGCCCACGTCTTGTTTTTGTATCTCAACTCATCTTACCGAAATATACTTTAAATTATAATACACACTTACAATTGAGATTAAAGTGGAGTTTTAAACATGTCATATATTGATTAAATAAATAACACTGGGGAACAATTTTTTTTATTTTTGGGGATATCCTATAGTTTGAAAAGATAAAAGACAAAATCTGAGGTTATTCTCAGATTCAGACGCCAAGAATTAGTGAAAAAACAGTGTCAGATCTAACTCAACAAAAAATATGTTCCCCAGTGTAATAGACAAAATGATAAGGTAAAACGAGTGAATTATTTTAACAACTAGGTATAATAAGTGTCACAATATTGTTAAAAAAATAATTGTTTTTCCATATAAATAACATAATTTCTACAAAAACAGTGAATATAGATGTAAATATTTATAAAAAGAAAAATGTCATGCATCGATTTTCTATTAAACGCAACGTTTTTCACATACCATCCCTTATCTTACAAAACCACCCCTTCACATAACTACAGACACCAGTTTACCACCTTCTTCTTTAGTACATTCGTACTAAAAACTCCCACCACAGGACCCCCTGCCTAAATATATATATCTGTCTGTATAAATATCCTTTGCACAATACTCTGTGACCTACAATACTATCTCCTTAAAATCACCAATTCTAACCAAATATAGGTTTTAGTTTAAAATTATTTGAATGTAATAACTTCAATAAACTACAATTTACATATCCTCAAAACATCTAACGAAATGTAATTAATAAAGCTATGAAAATAACAAAATATACAGTTTTATATTCCCATTTTTTTTTTTTTTTTGCGAAATGTTTTGATAAACGCACACAACTTTAGCTCGTACGAAAAGTGCTATGGAAAAATCGTTCAATTAGAGAAACCTGTTTCTTATCAGTGAGTTTCCATGAAATTTGAAATTGTACGGAATCAATGTGTTGTTAAACAAGCATGAGGCGAGAGTTTTACAAATTTCTAAATTGTTCTTCTTGAAGCACATGCTTTTTGAAGTTTCGATCGATGATGGAAAATCAAAATTCCAGTCTCACTTTTTTTTTTTCATTCATAAAACATTATCAATAAGCATCTGACCTTAGGCTTGTTTTAAACTCTCATTATTGGAATTATCAGAAAAAATCAAGAGGGATAAACCGCATAATGGTTAAATACCATGTATTTGCTTAGGGAAAAAAAAACAGTCTCGCCACAGGCCATATTGCCCAGGAGGGGGAAATACATGTTAAGTTGGAATACTTAACATGTATTTCTTTAAGACTTTATTTTTCCCTAAGCAAATACATGGTTTTCAACCCTTATGCGGTTAATCCCTCTTGATTTTTTTTCGGGAATAAATATATTCTCGACTTACGGTACTAGAGTAGGCGTATGGTCAGCAAATCATTCTGGTCACCTGATCTTTCCTTTCATTGAAGAATAGTTCCTAAAGTTTTGCTGGAATATTTTTTAGGATAACACCAGGAATCCTCTTAATCAATAGAAACATAAGCACAGAAAGAAAAAAAAACAAAAAACTGTCCACTGTGAGCATTGAACCTGGGACTTCAGACTCATGAGTCCAGTACAACTTAACAATTAGACCACCATGTCCCCATTTGCTTTGAAATACACAATGAATATATTTTGGTTAAAATCATAACTGAAGTACTCAAAGTGAGTGAGGCAGTTTTATTGGTTTGGTCCCGAAATTCTCGAAAGTAAAAATTATAAGGATATTAGTTCTTATAAGTAGTTCACCAATAATGGTTAATAAAGTTTTTCTATATTATTTATAAAAATAGTTTGTGCATTTTGTTGTTTGTTTCAGGCAATATATAACGGCCAGCAAGATTATTGGATTGCCATTACCGTGGAACTACGATGTAAGTCAATTTCAAAAGACCATACAGATCTCCTGGGTGGTAACAGTGACTACTTTGCATCTGTGGAAAATAATATGCTCAGCGTATGCAATTGGTCACAATGAGAAATTTACGGTAACTAATTATATTTAAAAAATTGTATTTATTTTTTTCTATACATTTTACTGCAACTCAAAACATAATCATTACAAAGAAAATGTTAATTGTGATAAGAAAATAATCGCTCAGTCATTCTACTCAGTAAGGGATCTAGTGCACTGATATTCCAGACTAAAAGTTTTATCAGTTTACTATCTAAATGGAATTTACCTTTAAGACTACAAATAAGTTTACTTTGGAAGTCAACAACAAAATATGTGTAATCTTTTTAGATATCTAATTGATTCAAATTCTTGATTTTACTATGTTTTAATAATGAAGAAGATTACCTTTAATTAGTTTCTAATATCTTATGTCGAGATTTTCAATGTTGTAATAAAAATAGAATACATCTATTTTGCCTAGCAAACGTTCAAGCTAAATTAAGTCACATTTTGGCTATTGGAAAAAAAAATTTCATTTTATAATCACAATATTTTACTTTATTCAAATTCAAGTAATCAGAAATGTAGTTATTTTTTGTTTTATTTTATTCTATGTATTTTCATCTATTTGCGTAAAATAAAATTCTTTTTCATTATAGTGATTATTAAAAGAGTGATTATTTTACCAGTCCTATATAGGTAGGTACCTAAAATAATATTTGAAAATCAAGTCCACCATTTAGCAAAATTAAAATAAACCTTCCTCGGCAAATCTCCAGGCATGAATAAAACCCTGATAATGACTTACAAGTTAAATCGAAACGTTGGCAATAATGAAATAATTATTAAACTATTTTGGAGTGCATTACTTTACTGATCCTAGCAAAAGCCCTGACTGATTTCTCCTGCAAGAGACGGCCAACGAACTTACAACCATGTTAATTTCTAAACTTTAAAATTAACCTTATTAATTAAACTAAACATCGGTCAATTTTTAACACTTTATATCTCTGTGTGTAAATGGTCTAAATAACACTAATATAATTTTGATTTTCAGGATGTACTTTATGCTTCTTCTCTACTGGTATATTTACTGAATATTCCGTTTCTTACTGGATTTTATGGCTTATCTAGGAATAGCTTTAAAAAAATCACAGATGACTTGGAAAAGCTCTGCATTTCATTTTCTAAGGCAGGCTATAAAGGCTCTTACCAAAAGCTCTATAATGAACAAGCAATGTCCGTAGTCAAATTTACCAAGATTATGGGGCCTATAGCCATAATTAACCCAGTCATATTTATTATATCGGAACTTATTAAAGGCCTCATAGATGGATCATATGGAACTCGGTTCACATTACCAATCCACTGCGACTTCGAAATTAATAACCGGAAAATATATGAAATAATGTTGATCGCAGAGGCAAGTATATTAAATGTTTCTAGCTAATTTAAATATGTCGTAGTTTTTAAATGCTTCATATTTTCTACCACAAGAACTATTTGAACTTTTGGAAAATATACCAATGTTCAGCATTGATTTTTTTGTCACATATATTGCAATCACATCACAGGCAGTTGACAGGAATTCCTTTCCTGTGAGTAATCCTTCATAGAATCGAATCGAAAGAGGGTCTTATCAATATCCATTTCTGTCATTATCCTTTCTCTAGAACTCCATTTATAGCAGATAATATATTTATATTAGTTATGTATTCTATCTAGATAAAGTACTTCTAATATATGGGGGAAGGTTTCGAGTCCTTTCCTGCGATTGCGCAGATCCTGTGTCCTGCTGATATTAACATCCAATCTGAAACCCTACATTCTTGAACTCAATTATCCTTGGCTATGTTACGGAAAACAAATCATGCTCCCTAACCCTGCTGTCATGGAAAACAGAGAAAAATTTAGTAAATAAATATAATCACAGCAAATTTCCTTTCTAATATCGTATTTTATCATTTGATACATTTGTATATAAATTATTATTGACTTTAAAGTGAGAACTGCATTGCTACAACAATATCCACATATTGCATAAGTATTAGAAATTTAAACTTTTTAATTTATGCTTTTTCAGGTTTTTGCACTGGTAACACCAGCGGTGCAGAAACTTCTGAATGAGTTCCTCATTATCACATTACTCACAATTCAGAAAACCTACCTGACGTATCTAGCTAACATACTAGAGGAAATCGGAGACATGTCTCTTGGGGAAAGTAAACAAGTGAAAAAAAATTTTTTACAATGGATACAGTTACACCAAGCCGCCCTAAAGTAATAATCAAATTTTATTTATTTTTTAGATTTTATAATATCTCAGCATATTTGCTTTTTACGACATTTTCTTTATAAAAGAAAAAGGTAAATATAGATTTTCCAATAATCTTTTCCTATTTTTTTTATTTGATTAAATTTTGCATTAATGTAGATCATACAATACTCATAATAGTAATCTATATTTCAATTATATTATCATGTAAATTATTTTAATAAACAAAAACAATAATTATATTGGTTAGATTATCCACTAAAGTTAGAATAAACCATGTTAACTATATCATTTTTTTTAAAGATAAAGAGGAATAATAAATATTATTTATACTACATGTCACATTATTCTTTCAACATGGGCTTCTAAACAACTGAACTGGTTTTTTATTTATTTATATTCATTAATAGTAAATTTAATATAAACTCTCCACATGGTTAAAAATTATTCTATAAGATATCAGTAACATTTTGTTTACGATCTGGGAAAGGTAATTTGGCTATGTATTAGGAATCCAAACGTTTGAACCATGCTCCAATTTATTACACAACAAACATGTTTCAAAATGTACTTGCGATACAACCTTAATATTTATAATATAGGAGCATTATTTAAATTTAATTTTAATTCTTCAACAACAGATATTTTTCTAGTAAATGACGAAAGGTTATCAGTTAGTTCTCTAAGTTTGAAATAGATGGCGCAACAAACAAAATTTGTTTATAATATTTAACTAAATTTATATTATTTACCATAAGTAGCCTCTTCTTAATTTTTAGTTCATTATTTTTTATATGACACTATGAGAAACAGTCGAAAACTTGGAGCAAACGAAACATTTTATTTTTGATTGATTACATTGGCTTTTTAGTTTATTAAAATATCATAACTATTCAGTTTGTCATTTTAAACTTGTTTGATGCTTTGGACATTACAGGGTTCTAGGTCTATATAATTAGTTATTATTAACTAATTATTAAAAATTAATTATTAAAAACAGTGGATGTAAACGTTATCAGCAACATTTAAAAAAAAATGACAATATGGTATATTTTTTACTAATGTTTCATTTATTTCATTAACTGTTCGAAAATTATATATAATAAATTACTTACAATAACTTATTGAAAATAATAACGGATATTTTTTCACAGATTATGAGATCTAAAGAACTAAGAATAATAAATAAAAATAAGAATAATATATTCCAATAAAGTCTAACTCTGAAGCTGGCAAATAATATTTAAATAGTACTTATAGGAATTGAGTTCTAATTAAGCACTGTAAATTTTAATATAATTAAAATGATAAAAATCACAATTTCGTTAGATATAGCTTTCCATTTAAACATTTATAATAAACGATATGATTCCGAGAACTATTGATAAGAAGAAAAATAATAAACTAAAAATTAAAAAGTGCCTAAATTATAGTTAGTAAAAAAATATAAAAGTTGAATACAAATTTGTAGAGATATTTATAGCGTCATCTTTTTGAAATTTAAGGAACTAACTGATACCTTTTTTCATTTACTAAACACATAACAATCAAAGAAGATTTATAATCTAATTAATAATAATGCTCCTTAATAATAATAAGCGTTTGTTGTGAAATAAATTGTAGCATGGACGAAACGTTTGGACTCTTAATTCAAAGCCAAACATTTATCCAAACCCGGATATTAAGAAACCCAATATTGCCATCTGACAGACAGATTTGTAAATATGTCGAGAGTACATACTAATTTTCAAATAATAAATCTTGTAACTATAAATTGAAATAAAATCTATCCTATCTTTTAATTTGGACCAAACTTCACAGATTTTGCCAAATTTAATTAAAAATCAATTTTATATGCAGGTTAGTATATACAGATATATAAACAATAAAATTTATTTATAAATGGCACAAGGTCGAATGGTTATAAAAAAAAATGTTCATATTCATAGAAGGAATATTTAGTCGCTATAAAAGCCTTTCCAGAAAGGAATACTATTCTTTAGAAGTATCGTAAGAGATACGAATAACAGAAATGGGACTGTATTGTTTTACAGTCGTCATATCTGCCTTTTCGGTAGCTGACCAAATTCGAACATCTGCTGAATGGTAAGTTCTGTGGCCAGATTTATATAAAAACACATCGCCGGAAAAGGTCATCAATAATTCAAAAACCATTTGCTATAAGCCATACAAATGCTTTGGGATAAATGTAAAAAAAAAAAAAAAAAATGCAAATTGCTGTATACCTTCTCTGCCACCTAACTTTGATAACAGTACATTCTACTGTAATGAACCTCTGGTGTCAGCGTTGGCAGGAGTATGAAGTTAGATTTTTGAAAAGATTACTTTTTTCCGGGGATTTATACTCTTAGTGCCAAAAGTTAAATCAGTAAAATACTGTTATACAAAATTAAAATATTTTATAAAAAATAGTTATAAAACTTATCCCCAAAGCGGATTATTCTTCCAACTTCTTTGAAGCCTTGGTCTCTTCTGGACAACGCTGTCAAGGTGCATAGATAACTGGTACCAATACCTGAGGCAAATTTAGGTAATCTCGCCCTTATGCTTTCATTGATATTCCGCCTGATTTATTTTAGAAAAATGTAAGAAATATTGAGTAATGGCCAGTACACCCTGCCTGTGTCAGACGAACTTCAAACGGAACTAATGTTACACCTTTTGCAAGTTATCTAACAGGACTACTCTCAATGAAATTATGATGTGGCGAACAGTTTTGTTGATTTACCATTTATAATTTAAGTCTTTTCTAGTATATATAAATAATATTGTTAATGAGAGCAACGAGCAGGGAATGAGTCGGGAATCTTCCAACTATTCATATTTAGTTAAAGTAATTAAACAATATTTTTGAGGTAGCAATTAAAACAATAAACCAAAACTTTTATGATGTACTCAAATGATTTAATTTTTAAATAAATTTTGTTGACACCATGATTTAAAATACTGTTTTTTCTAAACGAGAAAGACTAATAAAGTTACACAGATTCTTTTCCTTGATTGATAACCAAACTTGTGTGGGTTTTTACATACTGTCCAATGCTGTCGCCTAAACTCATTAACCGTATACATAACCAAATAAATCTATTAAAAAATATTTATATGTTTATAAATATGTGCCAGTTCTAAAACTGTAATACTTCAAGTGAGTATTTTTTAAATTAACTCGATTGTTACTTTTATTATTTTTTTTTCCCCAGAAATATTCACAGTTTAATAGAATTCTACTCACCTGGAATAATGTTTTACAACTTAATCTTTATTGTAATTCTTGCTGGTGCAGTTGCATATCAGCTAAACGTAAGTATACAAGCAATAGCAATGAATTCGATAATAGATATATTTTAGGTGTAGAATTTGGAGTTTCGGTGTTTTTTGCGTAACATAGGTATATAAAAAAAAACTGAAGGAGACTTGGTTGACAAAAAATCTACTCCAACTGAATTTTCTATATACTAATATTGTCTTAAACTTCTTTTTAGTAAATTTAAGCCAAATTTTGTAACATACAGTCATTTAAATTGCTAGATAACCTTTAAAATTGTTTCATGTTGTGAATTTTTATTTTTCACTTTATATTTTGCTACTGCTTCTTGAAGACATTTAATTTGTTTACTTCAAAAGGAGGATTTTATATTTACTGTTCACTGTAAAACATTAATTCATATATCGCATTTTTTCTGGTTCTTGCCACAATTTTATTTATTAGATATTTGTTTTGCTGATTAGCATACACAGTTATAAAAGTTTTGAATTTAATGTATTTTGCAAATGTTGACTTTTATTGAGCAAAACCAATTCAATTCCCCACATAGTAAAGAGATCCTAGATTTAGTCAAACGTAATCAAAGGGCCCCATTATGTATACTTCTATAAAAAAAAACGTAATCTTTATTTCCTTATCTTCTAAAACTTTTATTTCACAAATTATCACTTTTCAAACTTTTATCACATTTTATTCTCTCTGAGTTACAAAAATCGTTTTGAGCTGCCTTAAACTTATTACAAATAATACTAGTATATTTCAAAAGTCACGCATTAATTCAAATACACAAATCCTTTTATCTGAAAAACCTAGTTTTATCCCTTTGAAAAAGTGGCCGCTCCCTACTTCAATTTAATTGGGATACGTATATTAAATGTTCAACAATTTCAAGTGCTATGATATGAAATGTTAGTTTATCTGATAATAACAAAGCGTATGATAAGCTGATAAGCCAAAAGCGTATGTTGTCCTTATTGTACTTCTCCTAGAGTCTCCCAGGAGTTATGGCTCTCCTTTTAGTTGTATAAACCTAACATAAACATAATTGATAATGTTCACGCAGGCTTCGACGGTCGTCAGTTGTATTTACCACTTCTTTTTCCGGGTTGGACCGTGTCAAATTGTTGTTATTTGCCGAGCTTTCGCACATCATGTGATGGCTTCTTCAGGGCTGAGCAGAGAATGAGTTGTTTTAAAAAGAGAGATTTTTAAAATCCAGGTGGTATATAAATACCATGTTTTATACACCAGGTGGTGTATAATCCCGGCGCAGTCTGGTCCTTGGGCGAAGCCTGCCTTCCCATTGGTTGATACTGTGTTCTTTAAGATCTCTCTTTTACAGCCCTCATTCTCTTTTCAGCCCTGAAGAAGCCATCACATGATGTGCGAAAGCTCGGCTAAGAACAAAAATTTGACGCAGTCCAACCCGGAAGAAGAAACGGTAAATACATAATTATTAAAGAGATAAAAAAATTACATAAATTTTTGATTTATGCCTATTTTGAATTTACGTACTTCTTCTGTTAATTATTTTTGTCTTAAAAAATAACTAGGGAGGTATTGCATTATTGATTTTGGTCTTTCTAAATAAATATATTGAAAAAAAAAAAAAAAAGCCGAATTGAGTTACGATGCTTAGAAGTAAGAGTGCCAAGCCAGCACTGTCATTTCCTATTCAGGCGGCGTGGTGGGTTATTAGGATTGGTAATACTGGATAGAGTTTGGGCTAAAGGATTGTGATGCATAGAAAGGCCAGAGTAGAATTTATTAAAACGGGTTGTGATAACTTCTTCTACAAACGGGATTTCAAGGTCATTGTGGAGTAAGGAGTTGGCAACGTAATAGGGTGCATCAACTATGATTCTTAGGATTTTGGATTGGAAGGACTGTATTCTTTGGATGTTGGATGGTTTAGCAGTTCCCCACAGTTCGACATCATAAGTCCAAATAGGTCTCATCAGCGACTTATAAAGCGGTAGTTTGTTAGTCACAGTTAATGTTGACTTGCGGTTTTACAGCTTGTTCAAAGTTGTCCAAAACTCCTATTTAGTTCCTGTCTTTTGATTTTTGTGTGTGAGTTCCATGTTAGTCGGGAGTCAAGATGAAAGCACAGATATCTGACACAGTCGGAAGTAGGGATAAGAATATCATTAAAGTAAATTCTTCCAGGTTGTTTCTTCCTTAGTGTGAACGTAATATGACAGCATTTTCCTTTGTTGACCTCAATGCGCTAGCCCTGGCACCATCGCTGTGTGCCAGTGAGATGTGGTTGGAGATTTTGCCTGGCATCTCATATGGGATATCGGCAGTGTACAGGATGTAAAGGATGGGGCCGAGCACACTACCTTGTAGAACTCCCGCCTCCACTTGGTAATAGTCGGAGTAATCTAATCTTTGTCGGACCCTGAAGAATCAGTCGGTTATGTGGGAGCGAATATAAGGTAAAGGGTGCTTGAATTTAAATGGATTTTAATTTGAACAGTAGTCCGCAGACCTTTCAAATGCTTGCGCCATATCGAGGAAGGCACCAATGCTTGTTCTCTAAAGAGGAAGATATGCAATCAACAACACGGTTGAGAGTGACACAGTGGTAGATTGGAGATAGTCTGTAGGATTGGAGGAAATCAGATGATGGGAGAGGGAGCTGCGAATCAGAGGGGCTGTCGCCTCAGAAGTACTCGATCTTCTTAAACAAACTTATGTAAGTTAATTAATATTGTAATTTTCTCTACCAACTATTTGGTCGAGTTGTGTGCACATGAGTTGAAAATTTTGAATGTTTTTGACGAATATCGGTGGGGACTTGGGAATTTTAGGGGCGATCATAGTTACCATTATGTTTTCCTCTGTGGGGAGAGCGCTGAAAGGGTTTGGCGTGAAGAACGGCGACTCTGTGAAGGCCGGGGCATTATTGTTCGTTGTTGTGTCATTGAGGTCTGCGAGATTTGTCACCGACATATTTGTGTTATCGCCTGTCGGGGATGACAGTGTGCTGGTGGACGAGCCCTCATGACTCTGGCTAGCAGCGGGTCGCTGACGAGTTCTCTTATTACGGCCTTTGTTTGATCCCATAATTTGGTGATAAAAATTGCCGTTCATGTTTTAAAAAAGTAAAAAAAAAGAAAAAAAAAAACCTTTACCTAATATCACTTATCCAGTACTACTCTCTGTTAGGGCTAGCAGTAGGACAGAACGTGTCGTTCCCCTTCCACTGATAACAATTGCACTGTTCACTGTCTAGAACACTAATTTATACCATGATTACTCACGTATTAATTGATTGTTGCTCCATAGTTCTTCACTAAACTGCGTGAATTTGAGCACTGTCACTTAAACTTGTCCTGTGCCATGTTTGATAGATAGTTGTTCACTAAGACACTGTTACAATACTCAGTAATGAGGAGCACAAAAGGAGCTGTTTACACAATGGCTGACTAGCGCCTACTTATAAAGATATAAAGAGGTTAAATTTTAGTCAAACTCAAAACTCCATCTCCTTCTCAACGGATTTCATCCATTCAGAATTTCTTGTTTACTCTTGAATATTTTGTTTGGAATGGGGAGATTTTCCACACATACGAATATTTCAAATACATTAAATAAAATGTTAATTAGCTTTATTTTAGCGCCAATAATAAAATCTATATTCTATCTATTAAAATAATAAAAATGTAATAAAGTTAATGTCTTATAATATTTTGATGAAAAACGCTTATCGAGGTAGATATTTACAAATGTAACTTAACCTCACTCTTTCTTCCCGGTCATTCGACCTTTATTTATACTCATTGCCTTTTCCGGCTCATGGGATAAAATTTCCAATTTTTATCTATGTACGTCTATCTTAAGTAAAACATGGGAAAACTCGTGAGTTTTCTTATAAACTCATATGTCACGGTCTTTTCATTAAGTCATATGGGCGTTATTGGTGCAATAAAATAATAAGGTTTTAATGTTTTTAAAAATTTCATTAATCATTTTTTCGTTATGAATTTTTATAGAAAAAAATGTTTTAAATTACTTTGTGCATACTTTTATTATGAAGTATAAACTCCATTAATCTTTAGAGTATAAATGTTATAAGAAATTAAATAAATATGTGTAACTTTATGAGAGGTGTCTGAGCTCAGATGATGAGGATCTCAAAAGCTCTCGAAACTTAGTGTGAAGAAGTGGATTTTTATAAACTGAGAGTTATATAAATGTAAGCATTACTTCAACTTAGCTACCAGCACAGAGAAATAATAACATTTACATAATTTTTAGTGCAAGGGAAATAAAATAAAAATTTATTCTGTTCCCTTGCACTAAAAATTATCTAAATTTACGTGGGATTAAAGACCACAAAATAAATAATATTTATAATAACATTTACGTATAAGAAATGTACGGGGAGTCAGAAAAAAAAAATCTTACTAATTATGATTTTTTTCTGGCTCCCTGTGCATTTCTTATAGATAATTTAGCGTGGGAGAAATTCCACAATTTATGTCACTATTTACATGATATTTAAGTTTCGACTTCAAATTAAGGAGTTAAAGATTTGATTATTATTTTCTAATTGACCCCACTGTAAATGTTGTTCACAAAGAATACTTGCGAATATTTTTTTTTTTAGTCTCGTGATTGTTCTTTAGCGGAATTAACAACTATTGGAATATACGCGTTTATATTTATCCTAAATTATTATTGTCAATGCCACGTGGCTGATGAACTATCAAAAGAAGTAAGCATTAAAACTTAAACTATATTTAACTAAATCTAAGTTTATTTTATAATAGTTTTAAGCATTATTTCTACTACATTTTTACTAATATATATATATATATAGTTAATTATTTTTGTCTTAAAAAATAACTAGGGAGGTATTGCATTATTGATTTTGGTCTTTCTAAATAAATATATTGAAAAAAAAAAAAAAAAGCCGAATTGAGTTACGATGCTTAGAAGTAAGAGTGCCAAGCCAGCACTGTCATTTCCTATTCAGGCGGCGTGGTGGGTTATTAGGATTGGTAATACTGGATAGAGTTTGGGCTAAAGGATTGTGATGCATAGAAAGGCCAGAGTAGAATTTATTAAAACGGGTTGTGATAACTTCTTCTACAAACGGGATTTCAAGGTCATTGTGGAGTAAGGAGTTGGCAACGTAATAGGGTGCATCAACTATGATTCTTAGGATTTTGGATTGGAAGGACTGTATTCTTTGGATGTTGGATGGTTTAGCAGTTCCCCACAGTTCGACTCCATAAGTCCANTCCAGTCAGTTTAGTATAATACCTAGGGAGTGAATGCACTGGCATTTTTCTCCCCCTCTCAATCCCTCCTTGACTCCCTGCCTAGTCTCCTTCTTATCCTAGGATAAGGAGAAGATGGGTGCCGGATAGTCTATCGCGGGTTAACCTGGGCTCCTCTCTGAGGACGGGTTACGTCCCGGGATAGACGAGCAAGGACTCTTATCATGTACCCCATCAAAAAATTAAGTGTAAAATGTACAGATAATTTTTTTTTTTAATAAAGAGTTAATTTAGAAAAAAAAATGTTTTTAAAAATTTCATTACTCATTTTTTCGTTATGAATTTTTATTGAAAAAATGTTTTATATTATTTTGTGTATTATTGTATTATGAAGTATTAACTCCATTATTCTTTACAGTATAAATGTTATAGGAAATTAAATAAATATGTGTTACTATATGAGAGGTGTCTGAGCTCAGATGATGGGGACCTCAAAAGCTCTCAAATCTTAGTGTGAGGAAGTGGATTTTTATTAATGTAAGCATTAATTAAACTTAGCAACCAGCTCAAAAAAATTATAATATTTACGTATATGAAATGTACAGAGAGCCAGAAAAAAAAAATCTTGAATCTTGGTGAAATTAATAGTGGTATGTAATCCCACGCTATATTATCTTTAAGAAATTAACAAGGGAGCCAGAAAAAAAAATCTTACTACCTCACCCGGGAATCGAACCCGGGTCTCTTACTTTCCGGATGAAATGAATAGGGGCATGTAATCCCACGCTAAATTATCTATAAGAAATGCAAAGGGAGCCAGAAAGATAAATCTTACTAATTCCCGGCTGAGGAATAATGATTTTTTTTCTGGCTTCCCGTTCAATTCCTTTAGATAAGTAAGCGAGGAATAAATTCCACAATTTATTTCACTATTTACATGATATTTAAGTTTCGACATCAAATTGAGAAATTGGAGATTTGATAACTATTTTCTACTTGAACCCACAGTAAATGTTGTTCACGAGTGAATACTTACGAATATAATTTTTTTTTTAGTCTCGTGATTGTTCTCTAGCGGAATTTACATCTATTGGATTATACATGTCTCTATTTATCATAAATTATTATTGCCAATGCCACGTGGCTGATGAACTATCAAAAGAAGTAAGCATTAAAACTTAAACTATATTTAACTAAATCTAAGTTTATTTTATAATAGTTTTAAGCATTATTTCTACTACATTTTTACTAATATATATATATATATAGTTAATTATTTTTGTCTTAAAAAATAACTANTAAAAGTTTTTTTTTTTTAATTTTAAATTATTTCATAATCCAATCTCAAATTTTGGATGGTTCCAGTACTCTTCAACACATCCCAAAGCAGGAAAAGGAAACTCAAGCACCGAGCAGGGTTTCCAAATCCAAAAAGCGACCATTAATGTCGTATCCAAGATATTTTGTTAATTTTAATAATTTTTTTATGTATTTAAACATGTTGATTGACAACAGTCTGAGAATGGCTTGGCAATGAAGTGTTTACTAAGGAATCTAATATATAAGTTAAGTTATTTAAGACATTACAATTTGGCGACGTGGAAGTTGTCTGTGGTGATATGAGGGGTTGTAACTCTGATGCAAAACGTGATATAATGTGCATCTCACTCTTCGCAAATTTCCTTGTGTTTATGATGATTCTGAAAAGTTTTGGAAAATGTTAAACGATTATAAAAATGTATAATATATGCAATTTCGAGTCATTAGCCGTGTAAAATAGATAAAACATTTTAAAATTCTTAAGAGATAAAATTATTTTAGCCACTGGACTGGATCTCTGGGGAGATAAGTTATATGGTTTACAAGAATTGAAACTAGTACTGCTCAAAGCTAAAAATAATAAAGCGCTAGGATATGTCAGAATTCCAAATGTTATTATTAAGTAATTTGGAGAACTTTCACTAAAACTACTGAAACTCATTTACAAATTCTATGAGAGGTCAAGTATTCTTAAGGTTACAGTCTCCACTTCAATCCAGTCCGTCAGAAGGAATTTAGACTGAATTATTTCGGGGTAACTGCATTGTTAAGAAAAGTGTACTGGCCATCCTGAACGGAAAAGAAAGATGGTCAGCTTTCTTTACTTCGATAGCCGAGTATGATTATTATTTAAGTTTTTTCCTAGTTTTTATTTTATTTGTAATAGTTCTATATAATTACTCTGTATATAAGCTAACCCTGTAGATACACCACGATCTATGAAAATAAGTATTTATTTTATTACAATTAAAAACTGAATATTGTTTTGTTTTGTATTAATTTGGATGAAATAATAATAATTATTATTATTATAACTAATTAATGAAAAAGAAACAAGAACAATCAATGTCTTAACAATTTTTAGTGCAAGGTAACAGAATAAAAAATCTAAATGCACCAGTAAGGAGGTTAGACTCTCGACACTAGTGCGGGGAATTTAATAACTTATCAGACAAATCTCGGTAGCATAAATGGAAAATGCATTGGCCCGGATAGCAGAAGATCTAGTTTCGTGTCCTGGCTGGGAGAGTTAGATTTTTATTATTCTCCCTTGCACTAAAAATTGTTAAAATTTACTTGGGATTAAATACCAAAAAAAAAAAATATAAACTTAATCTGTTTGAAATTTAAATTACTAAACTGGTGAGGGTTGGGATTGGAATTTATGATTTTGAATATCTGCTTCTTAAATGTCCAAGAGAAACTTTAAGGCGTTGTGTCTATTAAAAAAACAAACAAAAAAAAAACACACAAATACACACACATATACATATACTCCTGTTCTTACATTATATATATAAGAACAGGAGGAATAAAGTATTCTAAACACACAAAAAGAGAAAATTACAATGAGTATAAATTTTCGGTGAGACTTCTCGCCCTTCGTCAGTGAGGAGTGAAGAGAGTCTCTCCCCAGTCTGGGCCCAGTGGGTGTGTGTGTGCTTGAGTGTGTCTAATTGTTCTTCAGCCTATAAAGCTTTATACTCATCTAATACATTTTCATAAAGTATTTCATGTTACACATTTAGGAAATTGTTTACACTATTTTCAGGGGGAAAAATTAGCTTTTGCTGCCTATTGCATTCCTTGGTACGAGCTGGATTCCAGTACAAAAGGACATCTCAGGCTGGCAATTAACATGGCTAATAGGTCTTTACAAATTACTGCATATAGAACTACTTCATTCATTTTAAACAAGGAAACTTTTTTATCAGTAAGTAACAAATGCAGCTAGTAAAGAATGAGAGATAAATAATACATTTTAAAAAAAAACAACATTTTTATTTTAAATTGAACTAAACTCTTTCTAATATAATCTAAGTACAAAACCAAATATTGAATTATATGAATTTTTTAATTGCTGCATTAATAAACAAATAGTTTTAATAGACTTGTAATATTTAAATTTTATTCTCCCCTTAAAATTTATTGGAAAATCTGCTCAAACTGTTAAACTTATTAAACAACTTCAGCTCAAATACAGGGCTAAACAGAACTTACTCTTAATTTTTTCTTTTACCGTGGAGATTGTACCGAGTAGAGAATTTTTTTGGTTTTGGTCAAGGTTGATAAATTTGACCTTTATTATCATATTTATCAATTTAAGCCCTCTTGAGTGTTATCATGAAGGTGAGAGTGGACAAGTTACCAGTTGGAATAAATCTGCATGCACATTCAGTTATGAAGATTTGATCAAGGTGACAACTCGTCCCCTCTCACCTTCATGATAGCACTGAAGGTTGCTTACAATGTTAGCCAAAACGTCGGTAAAAAATTAGAAAAAAATGTTTTTTTTAATTGAATATTTTTTATCTATCTTGACCGAATCCCAACAATGTCTCTACTAAAAACGTACTTTAATTTTAAAATAAATATATAATTTATACCTCAAATATAAACTATGACAAATGTGATCTGTAACTGAAAATGACAACATATTATTTACGACAATATGTAAAGGTGAATAATTTTTTTTTTATAAATTTTTATTTATTTACTACATTCTTTTAAATAAAAAAAACATTTTGGAATTTGATTACAATGAAATTTAAAAAAAAAAAGACATTCGATGTCAATCAGATGAGGAGAGAAAGTGATCAATGACACCACTCTCAAATTATTTACAGGCTATGTCCCCAGGAGGTCACGGGGCCATCTTCGTTTGAGTCGACGGGGAGGGTTGTAGGGGTTGGAGTTGGAAGACATGGTCTGTACTAGTGGATTAGGATGGTATGGCAGTTTACTGTGGAAAAGGATGAAGCGGGAAGAAATGAAGTCTTGAACAAAAGGAATATTAAGATCGTGGTGAAGGGAAGAATTGGATACGTAATAGGGAACATTTGCAATTATTCTCAGGGTTTTGGATTGAAAGGACTGGATTCTTTGGATGTTCGAAGGCTTGGCGGCACCCCAGATTTCTACTCCGTAATTCTAGATTGGTCGTAATAAGGTTTTGTAGAGCGTCAGTTTGTTTTCAGTCGTAATATTGGATTTATTATTCATGAGTCTGTATAAAAGTCCATTTCGCCGATTGAGTTCTTGAGTTTTATTTTTAATATGTTCTCCCCAAGTAAGTCGTGAGCCAAGATGGAACCCAAGGTAACGAACGGAATTTGATAGTGGTAAAGGAATATACTTAAATTTCACAATTTAGGGAAGTCTTTATTCCGCAGTTTGAAATGAACTTGAACGCATTTTTCTTCATTGATTTTTATTCCATTGTCCGATTTTTTCGATGTGATCTTGTTGGTTTTTAGAAGCAATTTTAGAATCGGGATGGGAGGATAGGATAGCATAGATCGTCCGCAAATAGAGCAAAGAGGGTACTTGGATGGGTAAGGATGTCAGCAGTGTACAGGATAAATAGGATAGGTCCAAGCCTTGAAGAACTCCCGCTTCCATTTGGTATAAATCGGAGTAATCAAATCCTTCCCGAACCCTAAAGAAACGGTTGGATAAGTAAGACTTAAGGATAAGGTAAGTGTTACTAGGAAGTATGAATTTCAGTTTAAGCAGAAGTCCATTGTGCCAGACTCTAGACTGGGCAGTACTCTTTGCGCTCAAGTGAAGAGGAAATGTAGTCTATGATGCGAAACACTTGCTAGACAGTAAATTGTTTACTGTTTCTGAAGCCGAACTGACGAGATGGGAGGATATTGAAGGGTTCTATGGAAGGCGTCATTCGTTTTAACTGCATTTTTTCGAAAACCTTTGAAAGTGTAGGAAGGAGACTTATAGGATGATAGGATGAGGGGTTGTGTGGTGATTTTCCAGGTTTGGGATATAGTATTATAACAGAATATTTCCAGAGGAGAGGGAAGTGGGTAGTTCTGAATATGCAATTATAAATGTAGGTCAAGAATACAATTGACTTCTTGGGAACATTACGGAGAATTTGGCCGGTGTTTAAATCATATCCGAGTGTTTTGCACTTAGGCAGACGAGAGATTATATACTTGACCTCGGAAGGTGTTACTGGCTTGAGTGGTAAGGACGTGGGTAATGGTATGTCCAGAAACTCCTCAGTCTCCGAGGCATATGACAAGTCTAAGGGATCTGAATGAGGAGTAAATGTTTGCTTGAGATGCTGGGCAAACATTTCGTCCTTGTCTTTGTCGGAAGAGGCCCAGGAACCATCTCCTCAGCGCAAGGGGGTAGAAGCTTCATGGCTCTTAAGGATTCTGTGAGTAGCAATCCAAAGGGATTTTTCTCCTGCTGAGAGGGTAGACAGATAGGCATTAAAGGCATCATTTCGTAAAACACCTAATTTTTGTTTTACGAGTATGGAAAGATGATTAAAATCTTTATGGTCTGTGAGGGAGTCTGTATTTTTGCAACAATGCTCTTGAGCAGCGTTTCACTATGATGAGCTTTGTATGCGAATCTGGGAGTGGTGTTTAGGACTTTGAAGAGTATTTGTTAAATATAGGTTTAAGATTAGCCATATACATTCATTGCTGAACATTTGTGGTAAAGGACTGTACAGCTTCATCTAAATCATCTGAGGTTCTCAGAGAAATTCTGAGGTCAAGTGACTCTTCTATGAGAGTTCTAAGCAAAGCCCAGTCGACTGGGCTATTAAAGAGGGAGGGGGGTAATTGTTTTGGATTAGGAGTCAGGGATAACATTAGGAAAACTGGGTTGTGGTCAGAGGAGAGCTCGTTTAAGTTCGAAGCGGAATGATGAAGAGGAGAAAGATTTTTGCAAATGAAGAAGTCTAGGATACCAGGAAGGCGGTTATATCAGATGACCAATAAGTTGGAGAGGAAGGATTAATTGTGCTGAGGTTTTGGGATGATATCGCATTATACAGGGCACGGCCACGGGAGTTGGTCCTTCGCGATCCCTTTTGCAAGTGTTTCGCATTATAGTCTTCACCGGCTAGGAAACGGGGACTAAGGTCTTTAATGAAAGTGGAAAATTCTAGTGTAGTGATTGGTTTATTTGGAGGGCAATACATTTCTAAATGTGTGATAGGAAGGGAGGGTTTGGAAATAGACACTGATGTTGATTGAAGGGGCTCTGTGGGATTGGAGGGTAGAATACGATGGGTATAGGATTTTTGATAAGGAGTGAAGTTCCACCATGAGCTCGTCCATCAGGATGGTCTGTCCTATAAGTTTGGCAGCCAGCAAGTTTCAGATTATTTCCTTTAGTTAGTCGTGTTTCTGTCAGTAATACTACGTCTAATTTTTTGTTATCGAGTACTAGTTTGAGTTCGTCAGTGAGTGTCCGAATGCCGTTAGCGTTCTATAGGAGGATAGCAAAGGAATTCTTGGATTGGGGAATCATGGTGTGGGATTAGGTAGGGTCATTTTAGTGACCAGGTTGGTCAGTAGGGATATGAGTGGTGTAATGAGGGAGTTAAGTTGTGAGAAGAAGGAGTGAAATAAGGAGTGAAGATCACTTGATGTGGGTGGAGTCGGGAGGTTGGGGATAGTGGGTCGCTCCCTCTTGGGTGGGGGATGCGGTTGTGGTTGTGGCTCGTCTTATCGGGGTTGTTGGTGGGTGGATTGTTTCATTCGAGCGTAGGACAGTCCTGGGTCGACACCTCAGAAGGGCGGAGGCACTACTTTCCGGACTTGAGTTGTTGTTTGTACTTGACGAGTAGGCAGGGTACGCTGTTTCAGCTCCTTGTAAACCTGACAGCCCTTATAGTTGGCGGTGTGATTGTGTTTACACAGTGCACAGGTAGCTGGGGTGTTTCGAGATTTTGGGCAATCTGTACTGATGTGAGCGCTTCCACATTTGACACACCGTGGAGTGTGTTCACAGTATTCTTTCGTGTGCCCATACTCCTGGTACTTGTGGCACTCTACTATATCTTTACGGGGATAAGGTTTCTCAACTCTTATTCTACAGTGGCAGTGCGAGGTCAAGCTTTAATTGTCTTGAATATTGGGTGTAGACTCTAAGTCCACGAAGAACAGTGGGAGGGGTGTTTTTGAGGCAGAGATCTCCCCTTTCTGGGGTCGGGATATGACCACGTTTATGGCATTCCTGACACAAAATCCTAGATCAGTTAACTCCTCCTTGATAAATTCTGGCGATGTGGTGTGGTGTAGATGTCGAATCACCACTCTTACAGCTCTCTCTTCTTTGAGCTGATAAGTATGGTGCTGAGCGTTCGTTTCCTTCAGATAATGTATAATTTTTCTGTAGGTAACTGGGCTATCAGGGATTATTTTAGTGTCCTGTTGTCCTTTGACACAATACGTGAATATTAAAGAAAATGTAGAGAAAAAAAAATTTTCTTTCCAGTTTATAACCTTCTTCAGTAAGAAATTTATTCATAAGTATTTTTATCGTGGTCAATCAAAAGGTGGGATCGTTCCGAAAAATTGAGTTATGCTAGCGTAAGCCCCAAGAGAAAGGAAAAAAATTACTTGGACCATAATAAGTAATTAAATAAGTTTTTCCCTTTATTATAGTAGGTTAATATAAATAGATAACTTTCTAATTACTGTTACTTATTCCCAACTGTTACCGACACCGCAGAGGCTGCGCTACGCCGACAGGTAATCTGCGATTGGTGGAGACTAACTTATGACTGACTCGGGGGCCGCCGACAAGCTGGTTTATATCTTCAGGGAGGTCGAGGCAGGGCTAGAAGATTCTATAAGGATTTCCAAGTAACCCTTCTTCCCATTCCAACAGAAAGAAGAAAGGTTTTTCGAAAAATAAATAAAAATTATATAATAAAAATATATACCTCACCCGTAATTTATTCTTATCAAAATTCCCTCAATTTACAATTTTTTTAAAATTCTCAATGGAGGTACCATGTTTGTAAAAAATTAGTCACGTCGTTGGAACACAAAAACAAGACCCTTAACAAATAAAATAAAAAAAAAGTAAACGAAATACAACAAATTAATTCGCTCTTTTTGACACAGCTCTTACCACATAAGAGAATATCAATTCCATATTCCATTATATAAACGACGATTCCTTGCAATTTAATATATTTTTAACGTGCATGTATTAGTTTCAATACATGCTATATACTTTTTATATATTTATACTAATAAGTTTGAATTATTTTATACATTTGTTAATTAAGCGAATATATTCATTAAGTAAGTCACCTAAAGACGACAACACCATATTTTTTTGTCCAAGGCATGCAGTGCTGTTGTTTTTTTAATTGCAAAAAATAAAAGTATATATANAGGGATATATATAAACATAGAATATATATTCTGTTTCATACAATTTATCTTATTTCAGGTTATGCTAAGCTCGATTTCAGCATATATGACATTCATTAAAGTTCTTAATAAATTAGAATGACTAATGTGGCGAGTATTAATAACTGAGTAGAATTTGACATGGTAGAAGAAATTCTTCCTTGAATAACAAAATGTACTCATTTTTGAATAAAGATTTTAATGAGGACTAAAGAATACAGTTCCTTACCCCTCCTTCCTTTTCATCTGTATAATACATTTTTATTTCTTTTTCTGATGGTAGGTTGGTAAATGTAATAAAAATTGAAAAAAAAAACAAAAAAACAACAACAATATTTTAATTATAACAAAGTAATCAAATCCTAATGGTGGCGTATCCTTGGCAAATCACTGACAATTTTTCTGCTCGTAATTATCTTTTGTGCATTAATTATGTTAACATAAATGAAATTAATTATTGTTACATAAATAATTTTACAGCATATAGGTCGTTGGAGAGTAATCGTATTCTATTTTCAGGATGAATTAAATGTTTGGGTCGATTTTGAAAGAGAACAGTATTATAGGCTTTCCATTTAAATACACACCCTTTTAGTAATGTGGGGGTCACTATCCAAATTTCAAGGACCAAATAACGCAAAATATATTTAAATCCCAAAAAAATTTTCAATCATTCATCGATACTCCAAAGAATCTATTCCTTTTTAACACTCATTGCACCATTGTGGGTTGTTCAAGCCACAGATAGCCAGATAGGTAAATGTAGGGATCAATTAAAATGAACAAATATATAATTCTTAAACCATATAAAATAATTACATTTTTCTTTAAAGGTGTTCACTATCCAGATTGTATATAGAACCCCATTATTTAATAACTCTTATTCACATATTACATTCTGTTAAAAATAAATAAAAACATTCTGTATTTTGATTATAGAATAATAGAAAAAAATTACATTAATGAAAGTCACATTAAGAGAGAAGGTAACCAATGACACCACTCTCAAATTATTTACAGGCTATGTCCCCAGGAGGTCGCGGGGCCATCTTCTTTTGAACCAACGGGGAGGGTTGTAGGGGTTGGAGTTGGAAGACAAGGTCTGTGCATGTGTGTATTCCCTCTCAAAATTGTTTAAAATTTACGTGGGACGATACACCACAACTAAAATTAATATTTATAAAAAAGGACTTGAGTTTAGGATCCTCATGTGTAAAATGTGATTTTATAACGTATATCTTTTAGAAAAACATTTTTACAAAAAACGCTTGTTTATAAAATAAATTTGGGAATTCAATTACGAAGTGCTCACAAATATATTTTTTTTAAACCTTTATTTCCTTATTTGATTATAATAAACAGTAAAAATGACATTACTTACAATCACATGAGGAGAGAAGGTGACCAATGAAACCACTCTCAATTTATTTGCAGACTATGTTCCTAGGAGGTCACGGGGCCATCTTCGTTTGAGTCGACGGGGAGGGTTGTAGGGGTTGGAGTTGGAAGACATGGTCTGTGGAAAAGGATGAAGCGGGAAGAAATGAAGTCTTGAACAAAAGGAATATTAAAATCGTGGTGAAGAGAGGAATTGGATACGTAATAGGGAGCATTTGCAATTATTCGGAGGGTAATGGATTGAAATACTAGATTAGTTGGATGTTAGAAGGCTTGGCGGCACCCCAGATTTCTACTCCGTAAGTCCAGATTGGTCGTAATAAGGTTTTGTAGAGCGTCAGTTTGTTTTGAATCGTAAGATTGGAGTTCTTCTTCATGAGTCTGTACAGAAGTCCATATCGCCGATTGATTTGAATGTGGTAAAGGAATATTGTTAAATTTACTAATTTTAGGGTAGTCTTTTTTCCGCAGTTGGAAATTAACATGAACGCATTTTGCTTCATTGATTTTTATTTTTCATTTGCCATACCACTGTTTGATTTTTCGAGGTGATCTTGTAGGTTTTTAGAAGCAGTTTTAGGATCGGGATGGAAGGGTAGGATAGCTTTTTCGTCCGCAAATAGAGCTAAGAGGGTATTTGGATAGTAGGGATAAACTCTGCAGTGTGAAAGGTAAATAGGATTGGTTCAAGCACACAGCCTTGAGGAACTCCCGCTTCCATTTGGCAGAAATCGGAGTAAAGTAATCCCTAAAGAAACGGTTGGATAAGAAATACTTAAGGATAAGGCTAATCCTATTAGGAAGTATGGATTTCAGTTTAAACTGGAGACCGCTGTGCCAGACTCTATCAAATGCTTGGGAAACATCCAAAAAAGCTTCTTGGCAGTACTTTTTGCGCTCAAGGGAAGAGGAAATATAGTCTACGACGCAAAACATGCCCACGTCGGAAGCCAAAATGATGATTTGAAAGAGACATTGTAGGGTTCAATGGAAGGCATAATTCGTTTTTCTAAAACCTTAGAAAGTGAAGGAAGAAGACTTATAGGACGGTAGGATTAAGGATTATGTGGTGGTTTACCAGGATGAAGGATTATGTGGGAAATAATACTATGTCCTATTTGTGGGAAGTATGTAGTTCGGAGTATAAAATTATAGATGTAGGTAAGGAATATAGTTGCCTTCTTGGGAAAATTACGGAGAATTTGGCCGATGATTACATCATATCCGGGTGATTTGCGCTTAGACAGATGAGAGATTATATACTTGACATGAGTGGTAAAGACATAGGTAATGGCATGTCCAAAGACTCCTCAGTCTCCCTGGTATTGGACAGGTCTAAGGGATCTGTATGAGGAGTAAATGTTTGCTTGAGATGCTGTTTAAACATTTCGTCCTTGTCTTTGTCGGAAGAGGCCCAGGAACTATCTCCTCAGCGCAAGGGGGTAGAAGCTTCATGGCTCTTAAGGATTCTGTGAGTAGCAATCCAGAGTGATTTGTCTACTGCTGAGATAGAAGACAGATGGGCATTAAAAGCCTCATTTCGTAAAATACTCATTTTTTTCTTTACGAGCCTGGAAAGGCTTTGCGATCTCTGGGGTGTCTATATTTTTGGAACAACGCCCTTGAGGGGCATTTCGCTATTATGAGCTTTTTAAGCGAATATGTGGGTGGCTTTTCGGACTCTGAAGAGTATTTGGTAAATTTTGGTTTGTGATTAGCCATACATATGCATTGCTGAAGATTTATGGTAAAGGATTGTACAGCATCATCTAAATCGTCAGAGGTTTCCAGAGATTTTCCGAGTTCAAGAGACTCTTCTATGAGAGTTCTAAACAAGGTCCAGCCGACTGACTGGACCATTAATGAGGGGGGGGGGCAATTATTTAGGAATGGAGGGCAAGGATAACGTAAAGAGGACTGGGCTGTGGTCAGAAGGAGTTCGTTTAAGGTAGAAGCAGAATAATTGAGAGGAGTAAGGTTTTTGCAGATCAAGAAGTCTAGGATATCAGGAAGGTTTACGTCAGAGGGCCAATAAGTGGGAGAGGAAGGACTCATTCTGGAGAGGTTATGGGATAACACTGCATTATATAGGGATCGACCACGGGAGTTGGTCGTTCTCGATCCCGATTGCAAGTGTTTCGCATTATAGTCTCCGCCAGCAAGAAAACGGGGACCGAGGTCTATGAGGAAAGTGGAAAACTCTGGTGTAGAGGTTGGCTTATTTGGAGGACAATACACTGCTGAAAGTGTGATAGGATGAGAGTCAACTGATTTAAATTAAATTTCATCTTGCCCGTTACTTAATTTTATTATTTTTATTCTTTCTTAATTGATTCTCTTCATCTTCATTCGCTATCTCCTATTTCCTGCTAAAGACAGATTACAAATCTCCCTTATTCCTTAATGTACTAGCTGCGTAAAAAAATCCATAAATAGGTCGGAATAGGTCAGTATTCACCTTCCTACCAACAGTAAAATACCCCTCACACGTTCCCACAGACTAAAACCCACTTACCAGAAACCCTGTAACTACAACTGAGATAACAAGCTATCTATGAGCCTCATAGACCAGTGTCTGATATCGAAATTGGGTACCAATAATTATGACTAGATAATTACATTTCACTTTCACTCATGAACCCCCTGAAGGGGTTGGGCTTATGGTTGGACGAAGGGCTGGTTATGTGGGAAATGCTGGAAAACCTGGACTGATGTGCCACTGACTACCGTTGACTGTATACACTCTACGGGATGTGGGTGGGGGATGTTTTCCTATTAGCAGAGAAGACAACCCTTAAGGAAATATTTGTAACACGGGATGGAGGTGTCTGCCATTGTCCCAGGTTCCCTGACGCCTTCGCGCCCAGCAAGTATTAAATATTTATTGCGTGAAAAATAAAAGGAAAACGTATTTACCTATTAGAATTCGCAATTTTTTTTTCTGAATTATTAAGATACATTTATTGAAGTAAACTAACTTATGGTTTGTGCTTAACCTAGAGCACCTCATTAGGTTGCACCAATAATTTACTTTTGTAAAGGGTAAAGAAGGTAATGCGATGGTTTCTTGATATCCATGATAATGCTCCATGTTATGAGAGCTAATATTTTCAAGATAAATATTAATTTATAAGGAGTCAAACGATTAATTTAGTATGATAATACAATTGTACAATGAATATATACAATATATAATTATAATATGATTTTACGGGGGGATCTAAGACGCATACACCTCTGAATCAGGCGGGGAAAAAGAAATGCAAAAGGATTAGGACTTATGGACATGTCGCACTTACTGGCACAAGGTATCTCGATGAACCAACATTTTTTCTTAGCCAATGAATATACAAATCTAATACAATTCACCAAGCTAAATTTACAATTTGTACAATTTCATAACATACTGATAGACCTTGGCTTGGATCAACTTCCTGTATTTTGCATCTTCCCAAAAAATTCTGCAAGAAATTTCTAATTAAACATGTGTACTAGAATAATTTGTTTCTATCGAGGAAAAAAAAAGAAGAAATATATTTGAAGAACATAAATTACTAGTTTAAAATTCAGAAATTGATGATAAAATTTGTTTACAAAGAAGTACAATAATATCTTTAGAAAAATATGTTTAAAAAAATTCAATATAGAACTAAAGCAAGAAATTATCATACTATATTGTAAAATACGCTTAGAATAAGACTAAACTAGAATCCTAAAGTGTGTCTTTCTATCTGAAACACCTCGAGGTGATCCTTCGCTTTAGTTAGGATTGGTGTGGTTCCTAGGTCGGGCAACAGCTGTTTTTTGGAAATTAGGAAAGGAACACTATTTAGGCCTCTGACGAGAACAAAGCTGATTTACTTCGTGTCGGCCATGATCAACGCAATAATACACACACATACGCTCAAATATGTGGCTACCAATACATATGTCTATTACTAATACACATATACATATCTACCCTAATTATATATTTTACAATGAAATCTCCTAAAAAATTCCAGATTACACTTTATCCCAGATGCGCTGAAAAAATGGGATTTTATAAAAATCTATCTGTCCCAAGCAGGAGTCAAACTTAGCAGGAGATCCAGGTTCGAGCCCTGGCTGGGACAGATAGATTTCTTATTCTATTCCCTCGCATTAATTGTCTAAACATATAATTTCACACGCCAGGAAAACCCGAGGAATATATCAAACCTAAAGGGCATTTAGTTCTCTATGTAAGATGAAAATTTATTTTGAAAGAAGGCTTCGAGAGCACCTCCATTTCCTTTCTTTCTTTGAAGAACTTAGTTCCTTTGGTAGTTTGAAAAGTTATTTTGGAAAAGGGTTCAGTAGGAAAAGATTTTGCAGCTGGATTGCCAAAAGGGGCCTGCTAATGACCCCTTTTATACCACATTTATCGGAATCATTTGCCATTAATCATTGCATTTATTAGGGGGGAATGAGAGATTCTAGTCATTATTTAGTAGGAGGATGGCGGACAATATAATTCATTTTCAAGAACACAATAGAGGATCAGAGAAAAAAAAATGTTCCTAAAAAATAAAGTAAAAAAAGCAAGTTTAATTGGTCATAAAGTTGATTGAAGTTTAAAAGGGCTAGCAATATTAATTAGCTCAAGTGGTATAGAAATAATATCGACATATGTAACTAAATTGAACTGATGAAAGTGAGAATAACTTGAAGCCTGAATTTTATATTTCCCATTTTTTAAGAAGAATTAGTGTACAGATAAAATCGATGAAATTATTTATAATTAATAACAGTGATGTTGACGATTTCGCTTTGTTATTTTTGGACATTTTTTAAAGACACACGGTTATTGAAAATATATTGCTGCTTTTGTCCTCTTATAAATGACAAATTCCACTTAAATAATATATTTTAGTGAAACCTCTTTAATGAAATAGTTATAAGTTGACGGAAGAGTAAATGTATGTTAGATAATAATAATTGTTTACAGCAAGAATTAAGGAAGTAATGCTCGAACCGTTTTTGATAACAACTCTCAAATGATACATGCGATGACTCCATGATGGTCATCCGAATTCCATTAAGTGTCCTAGTTATAATTGAAAGACTGAAATGACTAAATGGGCAATCGGAAGTCGCTTTGACGAACAAAACCACCAATCAACATGATTGATTCAAATCACAATCAGGTTAATTGGGAAGAAACCCTAATTATCGAATTATATTCGTGGGAACAGGACATTCTACCTAGGAGTCATTCTTTCTTCATTATGAAATAGTCGCGGCCAAATTGGAACAGTTTAATACTCCGCCGTTATGTTTCCTTATCGCTTCGAGAAAAATTTCAGGTAAATTTTAGCTAGTTAATTCTTGTAAGGGATAAACTGTCTATATACTTACTTGCTTAAGGGATGCAATTAAAATAAATATTTTTAATAATTAATGAATTCCGAAGGAATGGATTTATTAAGATTTATTGCAAAATTTTCTAGTATTTTTCTCCAATCCTTTCTACTTGTGATAATAACTAAAATTTAAATATTTCTTGTTTTTGTTTTTCTGGACCAGAACGATGTTTACATTTGTTACATATCTAACGTCGTGACACCTTGTTTTATTGAGAGAGAGAGCTTATGGGAATATTTACTGTTTTTTAGGAATATTATATTTTACTTATTGAATAGATTTCTCTAAAGAAAAAAAATTTATGAAGGATAACACCTAAACAATATAAAGATATTCTTCATAAAGAATTACTTGAATTCACTGGCTTCTAGAAAGAGATGTTGTCTCCTTCTTATAAGGATCTATCACTATGTGTCTACTATATTTAGACGAGATTTTCTCATATATCTTAGTGTTACCAAAATATTGAATTTTGTATGTATATATATATGCTTGTTGTACTCTGGTGTGAATAAGAGGTAGACCAAAATTCATCATTGTAATATATTAGTTAAATTTGAATTACGAAATAAATAGTGGATGATAATAAATGCTAAATAATTTTCCAACGTTAACGTTCTTCAAATATTTTACGAAAAACGCTGATTACGAAAGAAATTTACGAATGTATCTACAATGTATTTCTATCTTATCAGGCAGTCTAGACAATAGATTTAGTGATCATAACAATTACACTCACTCTTCACTACGGCTTTTAAATTTAATTTCCACTTTTAGTAAGGAGTTATCAGCATTTCGAAAAAAATATATGTATAATGTGATTTTCCAACGTAAATATTCTCACGTTTAAAATTTTAATGAGAAATATCTATTTGAGAACTTCATGGATTGGGCAGAAGACTTTATTAAAAAAAAAAACTAAATCCGGGATAAGCTTTTCCTTGTAATTCGTTGAATGAATTATTTTTTTGATTGAAATTGAATGAAGGGAGTAATGAAAATGTATAATCTTTACAGCTTCCTTATCAATAGAGTAACAAAAAGATTTTATAAAATAATACTTATGGACAGCAGCTATGTTTATTAAAGAAGATGTTTACCACATGGGTTAAGGATTCCACATACACTTCCTTCCCGGACATACAAGAGTCAGCCAGTTACCCCAACTCACCCCCCAAAAAATAACTGATATCAAACATCACCTCTTGTCATTTATACTCATATTTGATATCTATTAATGTTAACTTGCAGATCACTGCTTTGATACTTATTCTATTCTGCTACATCTCAGTCAATATAGCCTATTAGTTCGTCAACTTAGCCAGTTTTTCAGTTCGTTCTTCTACGTGAGTTCTTCCTGAAAACCATAGAATTGAGTTAATTAAAATTTTCAAAAAAATTTCTCCCATTATTAAGCTTTGAACGCTGCAAAAAAAATAAGAAGAAAAATGTTCTTTTAAATGAGAAGGTTTGAAAGAAGCAGTTTGTGAAATTTCTGAAGTTAATAAATTCATTTGTGCATGAAAATTTGGACTTGTAACTCACTGACTTACCTATCGAAACAAACTAATACACTCATACAGACACTTGGAACATGATATTCTGTTTCACGATAGATAAATCGCATATTTTATTAGAAAAAAAAAACACAAAAAACTATTTATAAATATTAATTTAGTTGTGGTTTATTATCCCACGTAAATTTTAAACAATTATGAGAGGGAATAAAATAAAAAATCTATCTGTCCCAGCCAGAACTCGAACCTGGATCTCCTGCTTTCCGGGCCGGTATGATGGTGCAGTGATGAAAACACACCGGCCCGGAAAGCAGGAGATTAAGGTTCGAGTCCTGGCTGGGACAGATAGATTTATTATTCTATTCCCTCTCATTAATTGTTTACAAAAAACTATTTTCCCTCCCTTCGAATGGAGAGTTAGGAAAAAAAAGTTATTGGGGCGGACTAATCCCGTTTCTTATCAGTGAGTTTCCATGAAATTTGCAATTGTACGGAATCAATGTGTTGTTAAACAAGCATGAGGCGAGAGTTTTACAAATTTCTAAATTGTTCTTCTTGAAGCACATTCTTTTTGAACTTTCGATCGATGATGGAAAATCAAAATTCCAGTCTCACTTTTTTTTTTTCATTCATAAAACATTATCAATAAGCATCTGACCTTAGGCTTGTTTTAAACTCTCATTATTGGAATTATCAGAAAAAATCAAGAGGGATAAACCGCATAATGGTTAAATACCATGTATTTGCTTAGGGAAAAAAAAACAGTCTCGCCACAGGCCATATTGCCCAGGAGGGGGAAATACATGTTAAGTTGGAATACTTAACATGTATTTCTTTAAGACTTTATTTTTCCCTAAGCAAATACATGGTTTTCAACCCTTATGCGGTTAATCCCTCTTGATTTTTTTTCGGGAATAAATATATTCTCGACTTACGGTACTAGAGTAGGCGTATGGTCAGCAAATCATTCTGGTCACCTGATCTTTCCTTTCATTGAAGAATAGTTCCTAAAGTTTTGCTGGAATATTTTTTAGGATAACACCAGGAATCCTCTTAATCAATAGAAACATAAGCACAGAAAGAAAAAAAAACAAAAAACTGTCCACTGTGAGCATTGAACCTGGGACTTCAGACTCATGAGTCCAGTACAACTTAACAATTAGACCACCATGTCCCCATTTGCTTTGAAATACACAATGAATATATTTTGGTTAAAATCATAACTGAAGTACTCAAAGTGAGTGAGGCAGTTTTATTGGTTTGGTCCCGAAATTCTCGAAAGTAAAAATTATAAGGATATTAGTTCTTATAAGTAGTTCACCAATAATGGTTAATAAAGTTTTTCTATATTATTTATAAAAATAGTTTGTGCATTTTGTTGTTTGTTTCAGGCAATATATAACGGCCAGCAAGATTATTGGATTGCCATTACCGTGGAACTACGATGTAAGTCAATTTCAAAAGACCATACAGATCTCCTGGGTGGTAACAGTGACTACTTTGCATCTGTGGAAAATAATATGCTCAGCGTATGCAATTGGTCACAATGAGAAATTTACGGTAACTAATTATATTTAAAAAATTGTATTTATTTTTTTCTATACATTTTACTGCAACTCAAAACATAATCATTACAAAGAAAATGTTAATTGTGATAAGAAAATAATCGCTCAGTCATTCTACTCAGTAAGGGATCTAGTGCACTGATATTCCAGACTAAAAGTTTTATCAGTTTACTATCTAAATGGAATTTACCTTTAAGACTACAAATAAGTTTACTTTGGAAGTCAACAACAAAATATGTGTAATCTTTTTAGATATCTAATTGATTCAAATTCTTGATTTTACTATGTTTTAATAATGAGGAAGATTACCTTTAATTAGTTTCTAATATCTTATGTAGAGATTTTCAATGTTGTAATAAAAATAGAATACATCTATTTTGCCTAGCAAACGTTCAAGCTAAATTAAGTCACATTTTGGCAACTGTAGAAAAACTTATTTTATAATCACAATATTTTACTTTATTCAAATTCAAGTAATCAGAAATGTAATTATTTTTTGTTTTATTTTATTCTATGCATTTTCATCCATTCGCGTAAAGCAAAATTCTCTTTCATTATTATAGAGTGTTTATTTTAGCAATCCTATATAGGTACCTAAAATAATATGTGAAAATCAAGTCTACCATTTAGCAAAAATAAGATGACTCCTTTAATTTCAACATTATTGTAATTTGCACAGATTACCACAGTTTACAAGACTCCTGGCATACCTTCATCAAAACAGTAAATACTCCCACTTGCACTACAATATTTACCTAAAGACAAAGGCAAAATCAGTACACAACTGAAGGTTCTCATCCCTTAAAAAACCTCCCCTAATTTGGAAGCCTGCTATCATGCTTCAAGGAGACTGCCCCTCACCTAGCTCAAGAGCTTATCGATCAATCTCTTCTATCTCTCAAAATTTCCTGATAGTAAAATCGCAAATAATAAAAATGGATCTGACAGACTAATCAAAACGATAAAGGCTACGAGGAATGTGAAAAGTATTTCTTAACCTGGTACCAGTAAAGTACTTGAAAACGAATTAATAAAGTAAATAGTTCATAACTGCAAGTGATCAGTAAGAAAGATGTAAGATATCCTCCTTATTAACATCGGTCATTAGGGTAACTTCGGAAGAAATGACTTCATAATTGAAACAGAAGCTGAATAAACTAAATGAATTCAGTTCATTATAATTCTCAGCAATTTAGTTAATGAGTATTTGAACTTTCCATCTCATGGAAACTCACTTTAATGTTACAATTTTCAAATAGCCGAAAGTACAAATTTAAATTCCGAAAGCAGGAGCTACATAAACGAAGTAAATTTCCCACATCAGAAGGAGGATGTAAATGTTAATAAATAACTGAAATCACCTTAAAAAATCAAAGGAAAGTAATTCAAATAAAATATAATATAATTAAGAATGGCATTAGACTATTCTAAAGAAGAAATGTGAAACCATCTTTAAAAAATTCAAAAAATATCTCATGAGTACAACCTCCATATTCCCTCGGAATTTGTTCAAGGGAGCATTCTCGTTAACATGACGAGTGAAATAATATTGGCATGACATGTTTTGATCCGTGGGTTTAGTATAAATGATGTGAAGAGCCATTCATGATGGAAAGCCGATTGCGATAACGACCGTTTCCAAATTAAGAAAATAGTTGTTGAATATTCAGGATAACCTATGTAGGTGAAATTAGTCGATAAGAAAAAGATGACAACAAAGGAGAAAAGTGATTACTTCAGAAAATACTTGGAGAGAAAGTTGTGCGAGGATAGTGGCTGATAAATGATTTATCATAAAGGATAGATTATAGTGAAAGATTCCATCCGGAAAGGAATAGCAAATGTCTTGTGCACAAAACATGAATATGAAAAAATGGATGGTTCAATGGTGAGTTTAAGGAACTGCAGAAGGAAATAAGCGATGCTGGGAAAAAATTACAACAGAGATTTACAAGAATCTCAGATATTAAATTTTTGAAGTGGGGGAAATAAGGCGGTTCTGGGCTACGCAAATGAAGAAAATAGCGGACACCATGAATTTTCTAAAAAATATCAAAACACGAAACCCGGTACGCATATTAGAGGACATTTTATGAATAACGTACCCCCTTCATGAAACAACGATAAAGCACATAAGTACAGAAATACCCTATTATACTAAAAAATTACAAAAGGGAAAAGAACAGTTTGGTTTAAAAAGAAAAATAGGAACAAGGTGAGTTCTTACACGAAGGCAATGATGAACGAGTCCGAAAATAAGATAATCAAGAAATTTACTGCAGAAGTTAAATGTTTGAAACGGATCTTAAGCTACTGTTTTTTTTTTTTTGTTTTTTTGTCAAGATAATAGAGGTTTATGTCAGTTTAGCTTTGCACTCTTAGATGTGACCATAAACTTTCGTCGGAGGTTTGTCTAGGCATTACTATCGCCCTCATGACGACTTACAAGTTAAATCGAAACGTTGGCAATAATAAAATAATTATTAAACTATTTTGGAGTATATTATTTTTCTGATCCTAGCAAAAGCCCTGACTAATTTCTCCTGCAAGAGACGGCCAACGAACTTACAACCATGTTAATTTCTAAACTTTTAAATTAACCTTATTAATTAAACTAAACATCGGTCAATTATTTACACTTTATATCTCTGTGTGTAAATGGTGTAAATAACACTAATTAAAATATTATTTTCAGGATGTACTGTTTGCTTCTTCTCAACTGGCATATTTACTGAATATTCCGTTTCTTACTGGATTTTATGGCTTATCTAGGAATAGCTTTAAAAAAATCACAGATGACCTGGAAAAGCTCTGCATTTCATTTTCTAAGGCAGGCTATAAAAGCTCTTACCAAAAGCTCTATAATGAACAAGCAATGTCCGTAGTCAAATTTACCAAGATTATAGGGCCTATAGCCACAATTAACCCAGTCATATTTGTTATCTCGGAACCCATTAAAGGCCTCATAGATGGATCATATGGGACTCGGTTCACATTACCAATCCACTGCGACTTCGAAATTAATAACCGGAAAATATATGACATCATGTTGATCGCAGAGGCAAGTATATTAAATGTTTCTAGCTAATTTAAATATGTCGTAGTTTTTAAATGCTTCATATTTTCTACAGAACTAGAATACTAGAATACAAGAACTATTTGAACTTTTGGCAAATATACCAATGTTCAGCATTGATTTTNGAAATAAGCGATGCTGGGAAAAAATTACAACAGAGATTTACAAGAATCTCAGATATTAAATTTTTGAAGTGGGGGAAATAAGGCGGTTCTGGGCTACGCAAATGAAGAAAATAGCGGACACCATGAATTTTCTAAAAAATATCAAAACACGAAACCCGGTACGCATATTAGAGGACATTTTATGAATAACGTACCCCCTTCATGAAACAACGATAAAGCACATAAGTACAGAAATACCCTATTATACTAAAAAATCATTCGAAATGCAAAACCCTCAACACACATTTTGAAAAAATTCTAATTAAAAAAATTCTTAACTTGATGCAGCCTCTTCATAAAACGTCTATGTATGACACAATTACATAAAAACTCTAAATAACAATAGAAATATCAAAATACTTAGCCCGCAACTCATTTTCGAAGAAATTTGCTCAATGACGTAACCTGTGCATCAAACGTCAATCAAGTACAAAATTACATAAGACCATATATTTAAATAAAATATACCAGAAATAACTCCACAACACATATGTTTTGAGAAATTAGCTCTTTGACGCACTGCTTGCGTCATAAATGTGTGTTATGCAAATTCCATATGATACTCTATAAGACTAAAAAAATATCAAAATACTACATCCTCAACATATTTTTCTAAAAAAATATGTCGCTGTTAGACATACTACCTGAGTCCTGAAGGCCAAATCCACAAAATTTCACATTATAAGACTATATAAGACTATGAAAAATACCAAAATAACAAACCCGCAACACTTATTTAAAAGAAATTCGCTCAATAACCTACCCTGTACATCAAACAACAATCTAGTACAAAATTTCATAAAGACAAATTTCATATTTTCATTTCGATAAAATTTTCCAAAACTACTAAACCCACTACACATATTTTTAAGAAATTTGTTCATTGACGCACCGCTAGCGTCATAAATGTGTATTACACAAATTCCACATAAGAACCTTATAAGTCAATGAAAAACACGAAAATACTAAACCCTCAACACATATTATAAAGAAATTCGCTCGTTCGTGTATCTTCTTCACCAAACGTCGATCAGGTTCAAAATTACATAAAGACCCTATATTTCAATAAGATTATATGATATACTAAACCCTCAACACACATATCTAAAAATTACCAGTTGGACGCTCCACTTGCGCCATCTTCTTGAAATATGCCAAATTCCACATAAGAAATTGTCAGACCGAAATAAAAAAAAATATATCAAAATACTAAACCCGCAATACCCATGTTGACGAAATTTAATTTTTGACGCACGGCCATATAAAAGACAAAAGCCCATAAAAGAACCTATAGTAAGAAAAACTAATGCAAAAATACTAGACCCTCAACGCATATTTTGAGGAAATCCGATATTTTACGTATTCTATACATTATCCGTTGGTCAATAATATATTTATATATAGACAATATAATACAATAATATTTTTCGATATACTAAACCCGAAACACATATTCCGAAGCAATTCGCTGTAAGACACTTTGACTGAGCCATGAAGGTGTGTTTCACAAATTTTACTTGAAAACCTATAAGACTAAGAAAAATATATATCCAGATACTAAACCCTCAACAAAGAAATTAGCTCAATAACCTACCCTGTAAATCCAATGTCGATCAAGTACAAAATTACATAAAAACCCTATATTACAATGAAATTTTTTAAAATACTAAACCCGCAATACCCTTTCTTTACGAAATTCGCTTTATTCAACCAAACACCTGCGTTGTGAATGTATAATCGACAAAAGTCCATAAAAGAACCTTTAGTAAGAACAAATATTCAAAAATACTAAACCCGCAAAGCATATTTTGAGAAAATCCGCTCATTTACGTATCCTCTACATCATACGTCAAATAATTACATAATTACACACAAATCCCACATGGGACCTATTAGACTAAGAACAATATCTTAAATACTAAACCCACAAAGCATATTTTGTGGAAATCCACTCATTTACGTATCCTCTACATCATACGTCGATGAAGTACAAAATTACATAAAAACCCAATATTTCACTCAAATATTCAAAAATACTAAACCCACAAAGCATATTTTGAGAAAATCCGCTCATTTGCGTATCCTCTACATCATACGTCAAATAATTACATAAACACACACAAACCCCACATGGGACCTATAAGACGAAGAAAAATATCAAAAATACTAAACCTGCAAAGCATATTTTGTGGAAATCCGCTCATTTAATGTATCCTCTACATCATACTTCGATGAAGTACAAAATTACATAAAAACCTAATATTTCACTAAAATATTCAAAAATACTAAACCCGCAAAGCATATTTTGGGGAAATCCGCTCATTTACGTATCCTCTACATCATACGTCGATGAAGTACGAAATTACATAAAAACCCTATATTTCACTAAAATATTCAAAAATACTAAACCCGCAAAGCATATTTTGGGGAAATCCGCTCATTTACGTATCCTCTACATCATACGTCAAATAATTACAAAATTACATAAAAACCCTATATTTCAATAAAATATTCAAAAATACTGAACCCGCAAAGCATATTTTGGGGAAATCCGCTCATTTACGTATCCTCTACATCATACGTCAAATAATTACAAAATTACACACAAATCCCACATGGGACCTATATGACTAAATAATATCTTAAATACTAAACCCACAAAGCATATTTTGTGGAAATCCGCTCATTTACGTATCCTCTATATCATACGTCGATGAAGTATAAAATTACATAAAAACTCTGTATTTCAATAAAATATTCAAAAATACTAAACCCACAAAGCATATTTTGGGGAAATCCGCTCATTTGCGTATCCTCTACATCATACGTCAAATAATTACATAAACACACACAAATCCCACATGGGACCTATAAGACTAAGAAAAATATCAAAAATACTAAACCTGCAACATACATTCTAAATAAGTTCGCTCGTTGACGCACCCCTTGCGTCATACTGTCATAGCATAGTCCTTTCAGATGAAATTTGCTACTTAACACATCCCTCGATTCCATTCAAATCCCTATCATAATTCATGTTACATGTCCTGCCTAGGGATCAAAGGTCAAAGGTTAAAACGTAAATAAAAAAAGGTACAAAGTCCTCAATTTGGAGAAATTTCTCCTTATCGCATTATTCCATCGTAATAGATAAGTATTTAAAATAAAATAAAAAGTACTGACATTTACAAAGTTCGCCCCTTGACTTACCCCTTAAGTTACATTCTAGAATATGTCCTATTCTAGGGACCAAAGGTCAAAAGGACCAAAAATATAATAACATAGGAGAGGGGAGTTAAAATCGTATAAATTAGTGCTCTAGTCAGTGAACAGGTCAATAGTTATCAGAGGAGGGGGAACGACACGTTCTGTCCAACTGCTAGCCCTAACGGAGAGTAGTACGGGAGAAAGTGCCCTGACGTCAGNAATGCAAATTGCTGTATACCTTCTCTGCCACCTAACTTTGATAACAGTACATTCTACTGTAATGAACCTCTGGTGTCAGCGTTGGCAGGAGTATGAAGTTAGATTTTTGAAAAGATTACTTTTTTCAGGGGATTTATACTCTGAGTGCCAAAAGTTAAATCAGTAAAATACTGTTATACAAAATTAAAATATTTTATACAGTAACGGTACGCACTTTTGATTTGAACTTCCCGCGAGAGTGATGCGTACAACGGTACCGGGGCAAGTTTGTTCGGGCACAGTTGTGGAGAGACCACTTCTAGAGAACAACGCCTTAGCCCTCGCAGCGAACGCGGAAGTCTCCAACAAGCACGGCACTTCTTACACACCCAGGAATCGAGAGAACGATGGGGTATTGGATCAACCGTCAACGGGAGCTCAGAGACCGCATGTACTCTCTATTTACATCTGTATTTTAGCTAATATTGAGCCGGCACGGTAACCTCGGGATAACCTCCCTAGCTTCGAGGTAGTTGCTATAGAGGTACCCAGGTTACTAGGCCCAGCGAGCTACATCGCAGCGAGGTCTTGCGGTCAGCGGTCTCCCAGGTGACGTCACAGATACCCCGCTGATACCAGTTCCTACGCCTTGCACGACCTCACCATCCATTCACCGCCTTAATGGGCTATATTTTAATTGTAAGCAACAAATACTATTTGTTTTAATAAATATATTATTTTTTATAAGGACTCTCTTACATTAGTTAGGGACCTTCTGATAACCGCCTATACACTATATCCTAACAATACAAAATAGGTATAAAACTTATCCCGAATTCGGATTATTCGTCCAATTTCTGTGAAGCCTTGGTGTCTTCTGGACAAGGTTCATAGTATAAATGGTACCAGTACCTGAGGCAAATTTAGATAATCAATTTCGCCCTTATGCTTTCATTAATATTCCTCCTGATTTATTTGTGAAAAATATAAGAAATATTGAGTAATGGCCAGTATACCCTGCCTGTGTCAGACGAACTTCAAACGGAACTAATGTTACACCTTCTGCAACATCTGACATACTGTTTTTCAAAACACCTTCTGCAAGTTATCTAACATGACAACTCTCAAAGAAATTATGATGTGGCGAACAGATTTGTTGATTTACCATTTATTACTTAAAATATAAGAAAAAAAGCTTAACTTACATATCTGGATATTAATCTTCTTTAGAATTTAAATAAAAGTCACCCTTAAATAAAACAAAATTAGTTGTGCAAGATTTTGCAATAAACTGAATTTTCTATTGGAACTTGTAATTTTTTTCTAAAACCGAGTTTGCACTTGAAAAAAAAAA
>KZ808397.1:121699-144113 GCA_000696205.2 Oncopeltus fasciatus | reverse complement strand
TTTAATTTTAAATTATTTTATAATCTAATCTCAAATGTTGGATGGTTCCAGTACTCTTCAACACATCCCAAAGCAGGAAAAGGAAACTCAAGCACCGAGCAGGGTTTCCAAATCCAAAAAGCGACCATTAATGTCGTATCCAAGATATTTTGTTAATTTTAATAATTTTTTTATGTATTTAAACATGTTGATTGACAACAGTCTGAGAATGGCTTGGCAATAAAGTGTTTACTAAGGAACCTAATATATAAATTTAGTTATTTAAGACATTACAATTTGGCGACGTGGAAGTTGTCTGTGGTGATATGAGGGGTTGTAACTCTGATGCAAAACGTGATATAATGTGCATCTCACTCTTCGCAAATTTCCTTGTATTTATGATGATTAAGTAATTTGGAGAACTTTCACTAAAACTACTGAAACTCATTAACAAATTCTATGAGAGGTCAAGTATTCTTAAGGTTACAGTCTCCACTTCAATCCAGTCCGTCAGAAGGAATTTAGACTGAATTATTTCGGGGTAACTGCATTGTTAAGAAAAGTGTACTGGCCATCCTGAACGGAAAAGAAAGATGGTCAGCTTTCTTTACTTCGATAGCCGAGTATGATTATTATTTAAGTTTTTTCCTAGTTTTTATTTTATTTGTAATAGTTCTATATAATTACTCTGTATATAAGCTAACCCTGTAGATACACCACGATCTATGAAAATAAGTATTTATTTTATTACAATTAAAAACTGAATATTGTTTTGTTTTGTATTAATTTGGATGAAATAATAATAATTATTATTATTATAACTAATTAATGAAAAAGAAACAAGAACAATCAATGTCTTAACAATTTTTAGTGCAAGGTAACAGAATAAAAAATCTAAATGCACCAGTAAGGAGGTTAGACTCTCGACACTAGTGCGGGGAATTTAATAACTTATCAGACAAATCTCGGTAGCATAAATGGAAAATGCATTGGCCCGGATAGCAGAAGATCTAGTTTCGTGTCCTGGCTGGGAGAGTTAGATTTTTATTATTCTCCCTTGCACTAAAAATTGTTAAAATTTACTTGGGATTAAATACCACAAAAAATTTATAAACTTAATCTATTTAAAATTTAAATTACTAAATTGGTGAGGGTTTGGATTGGATTTTATGATTTTGAATACCTGCTTCTTAAATGTCCAAGAGAAACTTTAAGGCGATGTGTCTATTAAAACAAAAACACACAAATACACACACATACAAATATACTCCTGTTCTTATATTATATATATAAGAACAGGAGGAATAAAGTATTCTAAACACACAAAAAGAGAAAATTACAATGAGTATAAATTTTCGGTGAGACTTCTCGCCCTTCGTCAGTGAGGAGTGAAGAGAGTCTCTCCCCAGTCTGGGCCCAGTGGGTGTGTGTGTGCTTGAGTGTGTCTAATTGTTCTTCAGCCTATAAAGCTTTATACTCATCTAATACATTTTCATAAAGTATTTCATGTTACACATTTAGGAAATTGTTTACACTATTTTCAGGGGGAAAAATTAGCTTTTGCTGCCTATTGCATTCCTTGGTACGAGCTGGATTCCAGTACAAAAGGACATCTCAGGCTGGCAATTAACATGGCTAATAGGTCTTTACAAATTACTGCATATAGAACTACTTCATTCATTTTAAACAAGGAAACTTTTTTATCAGTAAGTAACAAATGCAGCTAGTAAAGAATGAGAGATAAATAATACATTTGAAAAAAAAAAAAAACATTTTCATCTCAAATTAAACTGAACTCTGTCAAATATACTCTATGTACAAAACCAAATATTGTATTTTTAGTTGCTGCATTAATAAACAAATAGTTTTAATAGACTTGTAATGTCTAAATCTTATTTTTCACTTAAAATGTGTTGGAAAATCTGCTTAAACTGTTGAATTTATTACATAACTTCAGCTCAAATACAGGGCTTACTTTTAATGGAGGTTGTTTTTTTTACCGTGGAGATTGTTTGTAGAGAATTTTTTTGGTTTTGGTCAAGGTTGATAAAAAAAAATACAATTTTATATACTGCTTTTTTTTTATTTATAATATTCCGCCGACTTTTTGACATTTCTTATAAGCCCTTTTGAGGGTTATCATGAAGGCGAGAAGGGACGTGTTGCCATTTGGAATAAACCTGCATGCACATTCAGTTATGAAGATTTGATCCGGGTGACAACACGTCCCCTCTCACCTTCATGATAGCCCTGAAGGTGGCTTACAATGTTAGCCAAAACGTCGGCAAAAAATTAGAAAAAAATTTATTTTAAGTGAATATTTTTTATCTACCATGACTGAATCCCAACAAAGTCTCTGCTAAAAACTTATTTTTATTTTAAAATAAACATTTCAATTTTACCTCAAATTTAAACTGTGACAAATGTGATCTGTAACTGAAAATGACAACATATTATTTACGAAAACTTTTATACGTGAATGTTAAAGAGAAAGTAGAGAAAAATAAATTTTCAGTTTATAACCTCTTTCTTCCGGAAGAAATTTATTCATAAGTAATTTTATTGTAATCAATCAAAAGTTGGGATCGTATATATGTATATACATATATATTCTATTTCACACAATTTATCTTATTTATCTTATTTCAGGTTATGTTAAGCTCTATTTCAGCATATATGGCATTCATTAAAGTTCTTAATAAAATAGAATGACTAATGTGGCGAGTATTAATAACTGAGTAGAATTTGGCATGGTAGAAAAAATTCTTCCTTGAATAACAAAATGTACTCATTTTTGAATAAAGATTTTAATAAGGACTAAAGAATACAGTTCCTTACCCCTCCTTCCTTTTCACCTGTATAATAAATTTATATTTCTTTTCCTAACGGTAGATTGGTAAATGTGTTAAATACTGAAAAAAAAAATCCAAATTTATCATTATAACAAAGTAATCAAAACCCAATAGTGGCGTATCCTTGGCAAATCACTGACAATTTTTCTGTCCACAATTTACTTTTGCTACTGTTTTATTTTTTACATGCCTGTTATAAGTGCATTAATTATGTTAAAATAAATCAATGAATAAATGAAATGAATTATTGTTACATAAATAATTTTACAGCATATAGGTCGTTGCAGAGTAATCGTATTCTATTTTCAGGACAAAATAAATGCTTGGGAAGACTTTGAAGAAGAACAGTATTATCGGCTTTTTATTTAAATACATTACTTCAAGGACCGTATAAAGCAAAAAATATTTAAACCCAAAAAAATTCTCAATCATTCATTGACACTCCAAAGAATCTATTCCTTTTCAACACTCATTGAATCATTGTGGGTTGAACAAGACACAGAGAGCCAGATAGGTACATGTAGGGATCAATTAAAATGAAAAAATATAATATTCTGAAGCCATATAAAATAAATACATATTTCTTTAATGGTGTTCACTAACCAGATCGCATACAGGAACCCATCATAAGAATAAAAAAAAAAAAATACCAAACTCGCAACGGGACATTGTAATTATATTTTCTGCCCTCCTAAACGTGATTCGCCATTCTTAGAAGATACACAACAAAAAAAGTATAAAGCTTACTAGAAAGAGCGAGCAAAATAACATTATCCTTGGAGTCAAAAATATTAAAACAAAGATTGGTTTACTTACAAAGGGAAAACGTATCGTACTGCAAGAGATGCATAGTCTAAAGTAATTTTACATGTTTCATTAAAGATGGATATAAATAAGATGAGGAAATTTAATAAATTAATAATAGAAATCTTCCTAATAAGTATTTTTCGTAAAAATAATGTAGAACATAAAAGTTAGAAAATTGTATTAAACTCCGAATGTGACCTATAACATTTTTCGTAGTTCATATACCATTGAATTATATTAAGATTATATGTTATGGTAATTTTCTAATCCCCTCCATTTTCATTTTTTTTATCTGATATGAACTAAAAACCGTAAATTCTTTTAAGGGTTTTCAATGAAAAGACCAAACTTTCGAAAGTGTTGTTGAAGGCTCAAAATAACTTTCTGTTAGCCAGAAATTTCCAACAACGTGTACCTAATTTCTTGCTCATTGGTCCCTGTTATTGCTGATCTCCGTAGATTTGTACAATCAATGATTTCGTCTACAATCTAGTCGTCCATAGACAAATGAGAGTAAGCTACACAAGGACAGTTACGGGCTTATTCATACAACATTTCATGGTAAGAGTATTAGAAGGCTCAGAAGAGCTTCCAAGTTTTATCCTAACCAATATGGTATTGTTCTGTAAAACAGAAACTGATAACTTAACAAAGTTAGCTTATTATCTTGCAAGTAGGGCTTTATAAGGTCGCCCGTGAAGACATACGGAGGTTGTACTGTGAATGACTTTGTCTAAGATGAAGAAATCAGAGAACAAAGAAAATATGCTATTGTCAAAAGCAGCATATTAGCTGTGCAAAAAGTCGGTCTGATTCTAATAGTATTCTTTGAATTTTTTCTCGAAGGCCCAGAAAAACTCTCAAGAAACCATTTTCTTGTTTTATTCTTGCCAAAATAGTGGTCTCCTTCAGTTTTTTGGAATTCCTAGTATCTAATCTCTTGTTCCGATGCACTGTAAGTTGAGCGGAATGTATTATTCAATGTATTCCTCTAATCAATCATTGTCACCATCACACTCATTAACAAGGGATTCCTTTTTCTCATGTTGAAGTTTCTGCAGGATTCTCGACAATTTCTGACAATTTCGATTAGAGAATTTCGGTTATTCTTCAATTTAATAATAACGTAATAATACAATTTAAAAAAAAAATGATTACAGCTAAATTTTTAATTCTACAAAATATAACAAATTGAGTTAGAAAATATTAGTTTTACTGATTAAAGAGAATGCAATAATACATAAAATCTATGATAATAGGTAATATAGAGTTTATATTTTTAACCTGTAGCGCCGGAAAGACACGCTTTCGCTATATTTTCGTCCAGAAGACTGAACTCGGAGTTTAAGGCGAGTCCTCTCGGAGGTTTTTGAGGGTAAAAATGATCAAAAAGCCAGTGGGTCCAAGATACTGTTGGAGAAAGTCATAATCGCGCCTATTTGTATATACTAAACATTAAACTAAAATTAAAATTAAAGGACAATACTCATGTGAAATCAGTCTTACCTTCAACCAACTCTGAAAAAAAAAAAAAAATAAACGTATTGTCTGTTAAAATGGATGCACACATTGCTAAACGTTTACACCTACAGTTCTGGGACTTGGGCCTTTACGACTTAGGCATTGTGTTCGATATTTTTCGTTATCTTAGATATGTTGTACAAGCAACGCTTACCATAAAAATTTATGAGTTACGCCGACTTGTGTAAAGAACGATTCAAATAAATTAACTCACCAAACCTTTATTCCAACTACCTTTTTATTTTTAGTTTTAACTTACTTTTTTCTTTTAATTCGTTCTCATTCAAATTTATGTCTCATAATTACAATGAAGGGCCACATTAGGCCCAACAACCTTGAAATCGTCTAAAAAATAGTTCTTAAAGGCACATTGCAAACTCTTATTGAATTACTCTTTGGTTGAAATCGGATGAGAAAAAATGACTTGAGCAATTAATGAGAGGGAATAGAATAAAAAATCTATCTGTCCCAGCCAGGACTCGAACCTGGATCACCTGCTTTACGGGCCGAGCCGGTATGCTACCACATGCACCACCGGGACGAGCCAGATAACTTACTAAATTCCCAACACATTAGCAGGAGATCCAGGTTTGAGTCCTGGCTTGATTTTTTATTCTATTCCCTCTCAATGATTGTTTAAAATTTACGTAGGACAATACACCACAACTAAAATTAATATTTATAAATAGGACGTGATTTTAGGATCTTATATTTCCTTACTATAAAATAACCCATAAATTGTGTAAAATTTTATTTTATAACGTCTATCTTTTAGAAAACACTTTTACAAAAAACGCTTGTATATAAGTATAAAATTTGGGAATTCAATTACGATGAGTGGTCATAAATATATTTTTTTTAACCTTTGTTTTCGTATTACATTATGTTAAAAATTTAAAAAAAATTTGTAATTTGATTACAATAAATAGTAAAACTGACGTTACGGACAATCACATGAGGAGAGAAAGTGACCAATGACACCACTCTAAAATTATTTACAGACTATGTCCCCAGGAGGTCGCGGGGCCATCTTCGTTTGAGTCAAAGGGGAGGGTTGTAGGGGTTGGAATTGGAAGGTAAGGTCTGCGTTAGTGGAATAGGATAGAATGACACTTCAGTGTGGAAAAGGCTGAAGCAGGAAGAAATTAGATTCTCAACAAAATGGATATTAAAATCGTGGTGAAGGGAGGAATGGGATACGTAATAGGGAGCATTTGCAATTATTCTCAGGGTTTTGGATTGAAGGACTGGATTCGTTGGATGTTGGAAGGCTTGGCGGCACCCCAGATTTCTACTCCGTAATTCTAGATTGGTCATAATAAGGTTTTGTAGAGCATCAGTTTGTTTTTTATTGTACGTTCGGAATTCCTATTCATGAGTCTGATTGAGTTCTTTTCTTTTAATTTTAGTATGTTCACCCCATCTGTGTCGTGAGTCAAGATGGAACCTTAAGAGAACCTTAAGAACCTTTAGTTACCTGGTTACTACCAGCTAAGATTTTCTAACATGTATCTGTTTTTTTCTTTAAAAAATATAGACAGGGATATTACTGTAGAGGTAATCCCCCAAGATAAATTCGATGAATCATAAGGGATTATCAAAAGGAGAGTTTTTTTTACCGTAGATATTATTCTGAGATGATTTTAGTTGGGGTTCGGTCAAGGTAGATCCAAAAAACACAAATTTAAAAGATGTATTTTTTTAATAAAGGATTATCTGCCAACGTTTCGGCTTACATTGTAAGCCATCTTCAGAGCTATCATGAAGATGAGAGAGGACGTCCTGTCCCTAAGTTCACATTTCCATGACTACGAATTTCAGTCATGGAAATGTGAACTTAGGGACAGGACGTCCTCTCTCATCTTCATGATAGACAGCCCTGAAGATGGCTTACAATGTAAGCTGAAACGTTGGCAGATAATCCTTTATTAAAAAAATACATTTTTTAATTTGTGTTTTTTTGGATCTACCTCGACCGAACCCCAACTAAAATCATCTTAGAATAAGGTATTATCTTTTTTCCTGACTTAGATGAAATAAATAATGAAATAATACTGGAAGAGTTAAAGGAACAAAATGTAAAATTTGCAACAAAAAAAAAATTAGCATAAAATCAGGTCAAGAAAGGAAAATTTATAAGTAAATACTAACATTTAACCTACCTAATCTACTTGAAACCATAAAAGTAGGATTTTACAATTAAAACCCCGCCTTTACGTCCCTAACCCTTTAGGTAGTATAACTTGTCTTAAATTCGGGCACCTGGCTGAAAAATGTAATAACGGCCCAGTCTGTTCACATTGTTCTAATGACCGCTATAAAGGAAAGCCCTGCAATTCACTTATACCCTCATGTGTTAATTGTATGGGACAACATAATAGTTTTGATACTAAATGCCCTTGCTTTATAGAGGAAAAATAAAGAAAAACACTGCAGTACAAAAACAAACAACCTTACAATGTGGCTAGGCGTCAATTCTATGAAAAGGATAACAGAATTCTAAATCAATCGTATGCACAGGCACTTGAATTGTGTAGATTCGGAATGTCAAACAGAATTTTCATTTATTAATAAGAATAAAAATGATCCCCCAGAAGAAGTAAACGCTTGCTCCAAGGTTTCAGAAGGAACCCCTTATGCATGACTGCCCACCTTTTTTTTTTTTTTTTTTTTTTTTTCCTCTATATTTTATATTTTACATTTATCGCGGTACGCTAGCTGTGCCAGTGTACCGGATTTAGGCTTTTACCTTATACTATGGACATATTTTAAGGTGGTTACATAATCTTAGGATAATTTATTTATTTGTTACATTTTATGAGGGTGAAGGGCCCTCATTGTTACAGACTTACATACTTACTTATTACTATACTAACAATATTTACAATATATACATATTCACATAAAAACATTATTTGACATGATGCATGTAACGTATGTGGGTTACATTTTGGGGTGTAGGGGGACTAACTTCCCTCTATTGAACACATGTCCAGGAGCCTCTGGCTCTGGAGCTCAACCTTCCATCGTCGTGGCAGGGCAGGTGGCTTAACATCCCGGAAGATGCGGTTCTGACAATCTGGGAGATTGTCGTAGAACTTCTGGATCCGCATCTGGATGTACTCGTCAATTTTCGGAATATCCAGTTCTTCCTGAATGACATCCGCTTTGGATCGCTGTAGTGTGGTGTGTTGAGTTCAGTGTTGAGGGATATAAGTAGCGCATGTGAGGTGCACCATGTAGCAATACTGGACGTATTATAGTCTTGTACGTCAGTGTTTTCAGTCTAAGGGATCTTAGTAAATGTCCAAGTCTCCTGGCTCGCTCTTTTGCTAGCTTCAGTCCAGCGTGTGCGTGCTGTGAGACGTTCAGATGCCTACTGATCCAAACGCCTAGGTAGTTAATGGCGGGAGAGACTTTTTGAGTCACCCCACTGACAGTAAATGACTTGGGTAACTTTGTCCTCTTGTGGAATGCCGTGACGACAGCGTCTGTCTTGGCTGGATTGACCTTGATCTGACTTCCCACCCCTCCGTCCCCACCCCTTATCAACCCTTCCCCTCCCCGTCTCATGCAAGCCAGATAACAGCCCCCCGCTCTTATCTGGCCTCCCCCTCCCAGACTCCCACAGTCCAGCCAGAGGAGGCCAGAGGGTTCAACTTCACCCCTCTCCCAAATACTATGAGCGGTACTAAGGAGGACCTACCACCCAATCCCAGAGATCTGTGGAAAAAATTAGCAAGAAAAGAAAAAGCAAAAAAAAAATTAAAACCAAGAAGATCTTGATATAGACTCTTGTTAAATGTATAAGATGAATCTCTATATAAATATTCATTACTCACCCAAAATTAATTGTCATACAAATATTATTTTTTCGGGCATTCTAGAATTAAGGAATATTTAAATTTAAGATCTAAATATGTCCATGCAAACAAACATATGCATGGTTATATAAATGTTCATGTTCATAGTTTTAATCATCATATGTATGATTCTAAGTATGTTTACATGTATATATTTTACCAACCGTGTCCCTATTGTACGCACTTCACCTCTAAACTTACTAACGCATAAGCACTCTCGATATCTTTCTCCCACACAAAACCAAATGGTTCACTTGTAAATTATTCTAATTACCTAACACCTAATCCTACCTCATCAATGCTGTTAAAACCGTATTTAAAATACAGCTGGATCTCCCAACCATCTCAGTCATGGGTATCATATCATGGAACTCTAATGGTGTCTTCCCTCAAATTGAAGAACTGAAGGTCCTACTAAATGATGAAAACCCCGCTGTTATATGCATAAAAGAAACCCATCTGAAAACCAATGTTAACTTCAAATTAAAAATTTTTAATATACATAGACAAGACAAAACGACGAACATCAAAGCATCTGGTGGAGTTTTGACTGCTTTTCTGAAAACCTTTTAACATCTTACAATCATAATAACAGGCGACTTTAACGGTTCCCATCATTCTTGGTCCCCTCAGCGACCCATACCAAAGGTAAGACCATTAAGAGAATTGTAGATGCCTCTGATAGTAATATTCTTAACACCGGGGCCGCGACATACATAAGCCCAGCCTACGGCACTGCAACCGCCATAGACCTCACAATATGTTCTCCCAACCTGACTACTGCTTTCTCATGGAAAGTAAGCACTAACCAATACGGCAGTGATCACTTTCCTATCATTCTACAACCAACTAAATCATTACCAGCCATTGAAAAGCAGCCTAAATGGATCATTGAAAAAGCAGACTGGAATACCTATTCTAACACACTCTTAATATCTCCAGAAGTCCATCCAAATGAAACCTCCAGCATGGCCCTCTCACTCACACAAAAAATTATAGCTGCTGCAACACAAGCTATCCCCAAAACTAGCTGCCTTCCATCCAAAATCTATGCACCATGATTCGATGATGAATGTCGCCAAGCGATGAAAATTAGAAACAGATCCCTTGCAGTTTTTCATAAAAGCCCCATTACAGAAAACCTTGTAAAATACAAAAAAGCTAAAGCTTGAAGGCTCATTAAACTTAAAAAAAAAACAATCATGAAAGGCCTAAGTATAATCAATTAACATCAACACACCTATTAGAAAAGTTTGCCAAAAAGTACACAGCATCACAGGCTCCATATACATAGAAACACATGCCCTAAAATTACAAAATAACATCTCTAACCCACAGTCCTTGAGTGACATATTTGTTGACCATTTCTTCAAAATGTCAAGTACGCATAAAGATTTTGAAGAAGAACAAATATTAAATTCCATTGATTGTTGCGAATACGTACAACACGACAACCACCCCAAGATAGACTGCAATAGCCCGATTACTTATCAGGAACTCAGTTCAGCAATGGTCGAATTAAAAGCCTCATCACCCGGACCAGATGAAATCCACAACATTATGATTAAAAACTACCACCAGCAAGGAAATCAACCATCCTCCACATATTTAATTCAATTTGGGAGACAAGTGAAATCCCACAAATCTGGCTAGAAGCAGTAGTCATCCCGATACCTAAACCTGGAAAAAACAAACTCCTAATTGACAACTACAGGCCTATATCACTCTCAAGCTGTCTATGCAAGCTCTTAGAAAAAATTATAAATAGGCGGCTTCTATTGACTCTGGAAAAATCCAAACTCCTTGCTCCTGCCCTATGTGGATTAAGGAAGGACAGATCCACTATGGACCATCTAATTGCCCTTGAGACAGAAGTGTTGAATACATTCGTCAAAAAAAAGAAACTAATATTCTTCGACCTAGAAACAGAATACGACACAATCAGACGAAGCCAAATATTAAAGCAACTGCATGAATGGGGCTATAGGGGAAGATTGCCGAACTTCATTAAATCTTTCCTTTTTCATCGCTTCATTAGTCCGAATTAGAAATAGGCTATCTCAAAGATTACCCCTGCACAATGGAGTTCCCCAAGGGCGTGTCCTAATTTGCGTACTATTTGCCATAGCTATCAACTCAATAGTTAAACAAATACCACCCTCTATGAACGCTTCTTTATTTGTAGATGACCTTAAAATATTCCTCCGATACAACAGGATACTGTGGGCAACTTGAATCCTTCAAAGTACATTCACCAAACTTAACACATGGGCTTCATCAAATAACTTAAGGTTTTCCCTGATCAAAACAAGAGGCATACTCTTCTCAAGAAAGATAAACCCAAGCACACCTCCTGACTTGACGCTTAATAACGAAAATATCAGTTTTGTCAGAGAAGACAAATTCCTGGGGTTGATAGTCGACAGCAGGCTAATGTGGCTCAGCCACGTCAGATATACAAGCGAGGAATGCGCAAAAAGAATGAACCGTCTAAAGCTTTTATCTGGTACTACGTGGGGAGCTGATAGGCACTCCCTCCTCATCATTTTCAAAAGTCTAATCCAATCAAAAATAGACTACGGTAGCATAGTATACTCGTCGGCCAGGACAAACTACCTCATATACCTGGATGCAATCAATCACTCAGGTATCCGGTTAGTGACAGGAGCCTTCAGAACCAGCCCAATAACAAGCATTTGTGCAGAAGCAGGTATTCCCCCTCTTTTTATCCGCCGTCAACGACCATCCAGCTCCTATCTTACAAAAATGCTTTTCCAACCTACAAACTCGGCATACAAATACATATTTGAACCAAAACACACGCAGCTATATTTCCAAAAACCACAGCATTCAGCCCCTCAAGCAGTACGTAAGAAATATAATTTCTCTCCTTGGCATTGACATAGGAGACAACGAATTTCATGAACCACCTTGGGAAAGAAAAACTCTTTTAATAGACCTTCGCTTAACGAAACTTAAGGAAGATAACTCTATAAATGAAAAGCTCAGAAAGGCCAACGAAGTAATTCAATCATACTCGAATAAAGTAATAATGTACACTGATGGTTCGAAGCAGGACGAGAATGTGGGCCTATCAGTAATTATTAATGAAAAAAATAATCCAGCAAAAACTTGAATCTATTGAAACTACCTACACAGCTGAAATGCTAGCAATATGTCTCGCCCTTTATCACGCAATAATCTCAGATCAAAAAGACTTTCTCATATGCACGGACTCAATCTCCTCATTAAAAACCATACAAAACTGTAAAAACACAAGGACCTAGAATAACAAAAATAACACACTACATACGCATCCTCTAAAACCTGGGAAAAACAATATTATTCTTCAGGATCCCATCACATATCGGTATTCAGGGCAACGAGAGAGCAGATAAAGCAGCAAAAGAAGCAGCCTTCAAGAACATACCGCCCATAAATACACTAGAACCAGAAGACATAAGATCATGGCTGAAAGGAAAAGCTCTCTCAGATTGGGATGCCATATGGAAATCTGAACTTGGCATTAATCTGAACTCCGCGCAATTAAGGACAACACTACTACTGCTAATCGAGAGATAAGGCGGGAAGAGGTGGTACTGACCAGAATGAGAATAGGGCATACCAAACTTGCATACGTCCACCTTATAACTAAGGAGTTACCACCGTGTTGCACAATCTGCGACACGCCGCTCAGCGTCAAGCACATCATCGAGGATTAACCAGCCTACCAACTGCAGTTCCTGTCTCACAATCTTCCAAGAAAAATTATCTGTATTCTAAAAGATTCAGGCCTTTACAAAAAACTATAAAGAAACAGATAATATATATGTGTATGAGTATTTATAACTGTTTATTTATTTTTTCACAGAGATAAATATATATATTTATTTATTTAAAAAAAATTCATGATATTCAAATTAATNTATATATATATATATATATATATATACATTTTAAAAAAAATACGCTCAATAAGACTGTGATAACAAAAACTATGCATCTAGTCAAGAACAAATGTTATTTTCGTTCACATTCTCTGTTTAGTTACCTGTTTACTGATTATGTTACATGTGTTATGTTTATCTCTTATACATACTTGTTGATTTTCCATCTCTAACTTATATATCTTAAAGTACGACTAGCAAAATGTAAAGAGTGGATAATTAAAATAATGTTCCAAACTCCAATAGTCATGTATAGACAAAGACTAAGAGAATAAAACAAAAAAATTTAGATCCTTATGCATTGGTACTGAAGTGTACATATTGATAGATGCAACTCTTGGGTTAGAGTCCGACTGTTAAAGAAATAATAAAGGCTTGACTTGCAAGTTCATATGGAATTAGGCATAAATAACTCATAAATAACAAACAGCTGTAAAACATTGTGTGCTGCATATGCCTGACAAATAATTTATTTTATTTTATTCAATCATATATTAATTATCTAAGTTTATTATTCTCTTTATTTAATACACAATACAAAAAAATACTATCAATACAATAATCATAATCAAGTCAACTAAAACCCATGCCATAGATATTGGTCTTACCCATGTGCACTAATATTAATTCAAAATACTTCTTAAAATAAACCAAGTAAATATACATTCCACATATTCATATTCTTAATAATTTATATTATAATAAAAATACTTTCGTGTGGCACTTAATTATTTTTCAAAATTTTAACTAAACAAATAATACATAAATAAATACAAATCCCGGAGATGGTGTACAGAAACCAATGAAGACGGAGAATATAAGGTATGAGAAATACAAATCGTTTACTGGTCCATAATTATAAATATATTCTATGTGCTCAAAATATCAAGCATCTACTTTTATCATTAGTAATAATTTAATTGTACTGACAATACGTTAAGACTAATTTTATAGTGGATATAGGTAACTAGGCTCAAGTTTCTGGAAAAAGTTCACAATATACTAGATGGTACGATCGTACTTAGCTTCATTGGTTTTGTAAGAAAGAGAATTTTTATTTTTGGTTTACCTTTGTCAATTATTTTTTTGTACTGTGCTTTTAAACTTTGCAATTTATAAAATTCCGACTCAGTGTTATATTCCGTAAAATTTATAAATTTCATGGAATGGAAAATTTATTCAAACCAGACTACACCTTGCTCTAATTATTTTCTGGAAAATAACTGCTGGGTACTTTTGCTTTTCAATTTCCAAAGTTTAATTTAAATGTATAAATGTATAGTGAATCCTCCCTGTCTCGAGGTACACCAAATAATGTGGAGTGTAAACTGAAGATGAAATGCTCAATTGTTAAAAAGCATTTATGAAATATAATAAACATAAATACAAATAATGTTAGAAATATATAAAGAAATTTTTAAATCTTGAAAGAAAGGGAGGTCGGTTAACCATTATGGTTATAATAGTTTATAATTGACTGAATAAACTAATATTTACTGAGAAACTGCTAGGCAAAAAATTTAAATTTAACACTTCAGCTCGTCTATGAAGTATTTCTACCACTATTCTACATTTATTTAAGTTAATAATCTATTGATTATTATTTAACTAATATATTCTAAAATACTACTCTTATGAGAATCCTGAATATAATTTACAAAAACATAATGGATATCTATTGATTAATCACATCAATAAATATTAATCATAATAATATCAATTTATATGATTAATCAATTGATTGATAAATATCTAAGAAAAAGCAATGTTTTTGATTCCGCCCAAAATTAACTTTTTCTTGTATATTCAGCTATTCATGATGCAGAGAAATAAATTGTTTTTTGGGAGTAATTATGCTTTAACAAATATAGTTGTTTGAAGATCGTTCAATACATTGTACACGTAGATTTTTAACAACACACTAGTCCACTATCAACATGGTGAACACATTAAGATATGTGTAAAGAAGACGTTTAGCGCTAAGAAAACATTAAGCGGTATCTTTCATTTGTGGAAGTTATAGTAAAATTATTTTTTTTTAATTATTTCTTCTTCCCTCCTTAATGAAAATAGCTTTTAAGAGTAAATTTCCAATGATCTAGAGGAAAAAAAGCGAACATTTACATTATTAATAATCAAATCAAAAGCGAGACACTATAAAAAATGTATTAGATAGCAAGCTATGGAAAACAGAAGTTCAAATTGAGTTGTTTCAATATAGAATGGTTATTGACAGAATATTCCTACAATTAGCGGGGAGACGTTTCAATTTTTCAAAGTATTATTCCCTTTAATCGATGATTTCCTAATTTCTGTAATTGGGATAGCTTTGTTTCCTGAATAATCAAGTAGGCCGTGGGAACAGGACTCCCCGCCATCCTTCCTTCATACATTATAACCTGGGAAGAAGCGATAACCAATGCACCCCGATGCCATTCCAGTCAACGAAATGCCATCCTTTCGCTTCGGGAAAGCTTATAGGTAAATAAAGTAACAAGATTCTTTACAATTATTTCAAGAAAATACAGGTTATACTCCAAGTTTTTGTTTTGAGTACAACAAAAAAGTTTTTTGGTCGAATAAATGGTTTCAATTAAATTCTTTCTTCTTAAGATATTGTAACCGAAAATGCTGAATTAAACTCTTTAATTTGAATATAAATCAGAATAAAGTTTTAAATATTTCCATAGCAAAATGGAAAAGTGGTCCAAAAGTGGCTAAACATTGCCAGGTTTAAATAAATAAAATAGGCAATTAATATATTTCTCTCTCCCATTCTCTCACTTTTTAAATTCAATTATATTTTTTTTAATTAATAAAAATTATAAATGAATTTAAAGTATAATAACTTAAATTTATTGAATTTAAATTAATACAAATAATAACACTGATGACCCTTCAAAAAATTTTCTTCGTTACTAAATATCTTTAGTAAATTACATGTGTTTATATTTTTAAACACTGAGATTGCCCAAAGAAAACAGGTTTATTAACTTCTTGAAAATAATAATAATAATCTAGAGCGATCCATACTAAATAATAGTAATTCATTTTACTCTAATATATATACAGTAATATATTTTCTCATGAAACTGAATTAATTTATATTTGACATAGATTTATATGTGTATGTATTTGTATGTGTGCATGTGTGTGTGTGTGTGAGTGTGTATGAATGAAATAAATTTTATTTTCAATAAACATTTACCTCTGCATCTCATTTGACATTAGTAATTGATTCGTAAGAGATTTTCTGATCTCTCGACTCTGCCTATTTGGAGTAGGATCCAAAAATTAACATAACCCAGGTCCAAAATTTGTGTTGGGTTATGTTGATATATCGGGAAAAAGGCAAAATTCTTGGCGTTTCCCCCTTAAAAAAAGAGCAGAAGAACTCTTCCAACCTAAAGAAATAGATTTATTTGTGGGCTAAGAACAAAGGAGAAAAAAACATAAATAAATAAAAAACATGTGACGGTTTATGAGCGTAGCTGTGGATAGGGAGGAAATACATTTAGATACAGTCTTCAAAATACTTATAAAATATTTATAGCAAGTAGGAAAAGATTGATAAGATGAAAGTGAATGATACTCTTCTTAAAAAAGCAGGGTATATGTGTAACCTCCAATAAGTTAGTTTGAGTTTGCAAATAATGTATTTTTGAGAAACAAAAGAATCCAGAAATGGAAAAAATACAGAAGGAGGAAAAATAATGAAGAAGCAGAAATCATACATAAACAATTAAATTTTATAAATATTATTATTTTGTGGTATTTAATCCCACGTAAATTTTACTAATTTTTAGTGCAAGGGAACAGAATAAAAAATCTAACTGTCCCAGCCAGGATTCGAACCTGTCCCGGTAGCATAACTGGTAAATGCACCTGGGCTGGGACAGTTAGATTTTTTAGTCTGTTCCCTTGCACTAAAAATTAGTAAACAATTAAAGAGCTGTGAAGATAATGTAAGGTAATGTGAAGTAAATACACTTAGTATACTCATTTTTTAGTGCAAGAGAACAGAAAAAAAATCTAACTGTCCCAGCCAGGACTCGAACCGGGATCTCCTGCTACGAGGGCGGGTCAATAAGTGCGTGACTTTTTAAATGAAACAAAGGTTTTTTGATAAAAAGTAATTTTATTTTTCAACATAGTCTCCTTTGAGCTCTATACACTTCGTCCAACGTTTCTCCAATTTTTTTATCCCTTTCAAAAAATAAGATTTCTCGAGCTCCTCAAAATATGTATTTGTTTGTGAGATGATTTCATCGTTGGAATAAAATCTCTTTCCGCCAAGCCATTTCTTAAGGTTCGGAAACAAGAAATAGTCACTCGGGGCTAAATCCGGAGAATACGGCGGATGAGGGAGCAATTCATAGCGTAATTCTTGCAATTTTGCCATGGAAACAACACGCGTATGGACTCTTGCATTGTCTTGATGGAAAAGAACTTTTTTCTTGGCCAAATGCGGTCGTTATTTCTTTTAATCCTCATTAAATCGGTCCAATAAGTTGGTATAATATTCGCCAATAGATTGTTCTTCTCTTCTGAAGGTAATCTATGTGGATTACACCGCGTGCATCCCAGAAAACAGTAGCCATGACTTTATTGGCTGACAAACCCACTTTGGCCTTCTTCGGCGCTGATTCACCCGGCAAAACCCACTGTTTTGACTGCTGCTTGGTCTCTGGCGTGTTGTGGTGTATCCATGTTTCGTCCACTGTTACAAATCGGCGCAAAAACTCGTCCTTGTTGCGGTTGAACAACGCAAAACATTCGATCGATGTTGTCACACGATTGCGTTTATGGTCGATTGTTAGCAAACGCGGCACCCATCTTGCGGATAGCTTTTTTATACCCAAGTGATCATTCAAAATCGAAACCACTGACCCATGTGATATGCCTATGGCTTCCACAATCTCCCGCACTTTGAATCTCCGATCGGCCAAGACCATATCGTGAATTCTTTCAATTGTTTCGGGTGTAGCGACTTCTACTGGTCGTCCAGAACGTTCGGCATCGATCGTGCTTGTACGGCCACAACGAAATTCTGTAAACCACTTTTTTACCATTGATATCGATGGTGCAGAGTCCCCATAGTATTTATCAAGCTTAGCCTTTGTTTCAGTGATGGTTTTTTTCCGCAAAAAGTAATGCTTGATGAGCACACGAAATTCACTTTTCTCCATTTTCTCCACAATTCACGAAGTTGTTTGTCTTTAAAGACTATCAAACACAAACTAAAAGACTCAGCGTGTTCAAACTTTTACAGGAGTCAGCTGATAGATGCTTGTTGACAGGAGCAGTGTTGCCAACCTAATTATAAGGCGGGAAATTAAAAAAATCACGCACTTAATGACCCGCCCTCGTATCCTGGGACAGATTTTTTATTCTGTTCCCTTGCACTAAAAATTAGTAAAATTTACGTGGGATTAAATACCACAAAAAAATAATATTTATAAAACACTTAGTATACTTTTGAATATGAATAACTAGCTGAAACTCTGTAAGCTGTGAAACAATGTACACTTATAAATTTGTATGAAACTAGTTGACTTTTATGAGGAGAGGTTAGTCTGGGATTCGATCTCGGGCGCTGTAGTTTACAAAACTGATTTTCACCAACTTTTATGTTTACTAGATAAAAAATCAATATATACAACAAATAAATAAAATTGTCACTTTCAACAATTGAGTGAATAATGAAGTTAAAATTTAAAGAGATAACCCTCCATTGAGAAAGTAGATTCAAAACAAAAATTCCTAAAATATCGTAAATTTACTTAAAATTTGTCAGAAATATACTACAATAAATTAATATTGTTTTTATTTTTCTTAGAAAGACATAGCTAATGGCTAACATTTACTCCTAAATATTCAGTAGATCAACGACTAAAAAAGAATATATTAATTTTTTAGTGAATAAGTATTTGTAGTTTATTAAGTTTATAAGTTAAAAAAGAGAGTCTTAATTTACAATTTATCTATTTAAGGAAATATATTTTTGTTTCTAAATATATTCTTCTTTTAAAAGTTATTTTTCTAATTTTATTAGTGTATTTTGCTGTTTTATTCATTTCGGTTAACTTTTTCTAAGTTCGGTAAATAATCTAAAGGGTTATTATAACTACCAATGAATATAGAACTATCATACCTTCTATTATCCGTCTTCATTGGTTTCCGGAAGATGCTTTGCAGAAACCAATGAAGAGAGATTTTTCTCTTAAAGTTTGGGTTACGAGTAGATGATATTCAATTCTCTCTCCCGAAACATAGATTTGTGCATAAGCGACTCCATCAAATGTTTTGACATTGTAAGCTATCTGGTGGATATTTAAGAGTAAACAAATACTTGTTTTTCTAAATTTTTGAATGACCTAATAATTTTTACTATTTTGTATTATAATTAAAACTATTAACAGTTTTCATTCAGTGAATTTACATTCAAACCTTGCATTGAAGCTTAATCATTCATTCAGAGAGTTATTTTGATACTGCCCCAACCAATACAAAATATGTGGACTATTGTCTAAGTTCATTTCTTTTTGCAATTGTAGTATAGCAATTCTAACTTCTAATTCTAATTAACATAGAGTATATCATATAATAATTAAACTGTCATTAAAAGAATAACAGCCACTAATCAAATTTAGCGCACTATGTCCTTCTAAATGCCTATGCTTAATGCAATACTTATTTTATTTTTATTTATTTCAGGAGAATAATATCGCTTGGTAGATTGTCAGGAGTACCTCTTCCATGGTATGGTGATGAAGGACCAGTTGAAAAAGCAGCATATGCTTGTTTCGACACAGCCCTTGCTTTGTTCTTTGTTTACAAATGTGTATGCGCTTTGTGGGCATTCACTCACAATGAGAAAGTACCGGTAATATAACAAAAAAATACAATATACAAATATGTTACTATTTTTTAACAAGAACAAATGTACATAAAGTGAGTTGTTGAATATACACTACATATAATATATTTCTCTATGAGACGAAATCAGTTCTTCAACCAGCTCAGTCAAGCTTCAACCGAGCGTGAGACATGTTCGTTGTCCCTATCCGTCAGAAGTATTATCACTGGAATAACGTTTTTTCATTCAGATTCATTTTCGCATACGGAGCTAAGTCACTAGCAGCAATGTCTGCACTGCGAAGAGGGTGCTCAACAAGTTTCAGTCCAGTAATTGGCGCATTTACTCCTGGCTATCGCACTGTGAGCTGCAGTCACAGTGCAGTTACCGAATATCCAGTTCTTTGGTCGCCGGTTTTTCATGGCTTTAGACAGGCACTGCTCAGTGTAACTGTTAGTTACCAACCTGTGACCAACCTGTACTCTGTATTCAAATCGAAATGATTAATATTTCGCTCGATCGAAAAAAATACAACAATTATTTGTTTTATCAATTAATGCGAGGGAATAGAATAAAAAAATCTATCAGTCCCAGCCAGGACTGGAACCTGGATCTCCTGCCTTCCGAGCACGAGTGTTAACCAATACGCCACCGGGAGGATCCAGATAACTTATTAAATTCCCAACTCACTAGCTAGAGTCTAACCCACGAGAAAGGCGAATACATCGTCTTATGCTCGAAGGAGCTGACATTGTCTAGATATTTATCGACTCTTCGTTATTTACTTTTTATTTTCATTTATAAATAATAATTTAGTTGTGGTATATTATCCCACGTAAATTTTAAACAATTAATGCTAGGGAATAGAATAAAAAATTTATCTGTCCCAGCCAGGACTCGATCCTGAACCTCCTGCTTTCCGGGCACGAATGCTAACCATTACACCACCGGAACGAGCCTGATAACTTATTAAAGTTACGTGGGATAATATACCACAACTAAATTAATATTTATATTTTTTTTTTTACTTACAGGTGGAGGTTTTCTGACAGAGTTACAAGTTTATCCCTTAAATCAAAGACACAAACTTGGTTTTGTCGCGTGGTCTGCACATTATTATAGCTTCTTTGTTTCTCATCATTATTGGTCTATATGCTAAATCACACTTAAATATATATCTCGAAACATCTCTTACTACACTATGTGAACACACTGTCATCAAGAGGTAAAATGCCAGTGTGTTCACAAAGTGTACAAAATAATTAATCATACATTGCTTTGACGCAGTAACCTACAGCCTCGCGTGACGTTGCAAATCTTTTTTGTGTGACTCTGTAAATATTTTTTTAGTTTTTTTAATTAAAAGGAAAACAAATACAGTTATAAATAAACGATTTTCCGCAATACTGTATTTTAATTTTACCAAAGTTTACTTAAGAAGTTCATGACATTTTTTTAACAGAAAACTTGACTACTAGTTCCATAATTTTATAATACACCATGATTCTGTAAATATTAGGGTAACTTTACTTATACTGATACTGATTCTGACTAATTAATATAGTAGTTACATTGTAGAATATGTCCAAATGTTCTGAGTACAGTGGATTGAACTGTATAGAGCCATTTTTTTAATTAATAAATCTATATGCACCCTAAAGCTAGTGGATTATTTTATGCATAATTAATTACAACAATACTCAAGCAAATTGGTTTTAAGCTTTGCCAAATGATTTTCCAATGCACTTTTAATGTAAGTACATAACTAACAGCCAATGATCCTGGCCTAATTAATTATATATTTAAATTAATAAAATGTTTTGAGTACAGCGGTGCGAATTTTTTTTCGTTAAAGTGTACTTTATTTTAATTACTTTTACAAAACCAATCGAAACGAAATGTTTCTATGTATATGAAACAACTTTAGTACTATCTAATTTTTAAATAAATATGAATTTTTATATGTTTTCCATTATTCGTTCCACAATTATTGTGCTCTCATGACCTTATTTTAACGTGAGTTCATTTCGTCACAGATATTATAAACTTTTGTTGTTGGCTATGAAATGTGGTAAACGACATTTACATGACAACGTAAAAGGGAGGTCTCTGATTTACAGGAACAAGATTCCAACTTCTAGTTCAGGAAATATTACTTTCATGCTCCCTGGAATGAATTTAGTAAAAGTAAATTATTCAGATGACAGAGAAATATTTGAGTAGAATTATTTAAGAAAATATTTCAGTAAAAGAGTTGGTATACCTTAATTGCAATTTAATGATATGACGGACATGTTTGAATTAATAAGTTAAATTAATCAGGTAAATATCATCACTAAGAATATTGATAAATAATTATATTAACTGGCTAAATAACATTGGATAACTGGGTAAATGGCATTAAATAACAGGGTATATGGCATTAATAACGTGCTACACGTCATTTATGTATATAATGTTATTGATTAATGTATTGCGATGTTATTATGCATAAATGTATATATGTACGTGTATATATGTGTGTTTGTATGTATGTATATTATATATATATATATATATATATATATATATATATATATACACATA
>KZ808397.1:54855-89783 GCA_000696205.2 Oncopeltus fasciatus | reverse complement strand
TCTTAAAAAAAAAAAAAATATATATATATCAGGCCATTAATAAGAAAAAAATAAGACAGACTGCTAGGGCTGAATACATTTTATTTATTTTTTAAATTATAAAATTAAATCTGACCCCAGTAACACCCCAGGCAGAGTGCTCTACTTCATAGATCCTGCAATTACTTTAAAATAAAATTAAGCATGTGCCCCATTATAAAGGACACAGGATATAAAGAATTTTTCTATTTTTATTTTATTTTTTTAGGGTTGTAGGTGGGGTTGTGCTCATTTGTTCTTTAGCATTCTAGTAAGAGAAGTAATTGCTCTAGTTGTTTAAGGGGTCGAGTATTTTAGCTAAAATATCAATTATGTTGGAGCAATAAAGAAGAATTAAAATTTTGTAGAAAAAAAGCTCACTTCATAAACTCAATCCTTGCTCAATGAAGTTGTATTTATATATTCATAACATTTAATTAAATTTTAATTGTCTGATTAAACTACTACAAAAAAGAATTAGCAAACTGAGCAGGTGGTCATTCTATTTTACAATAGGTATTTTGTTTTAAATAAGTTTTAGTTACAATCTACAATCTGCAGTTGACTTAAGATTTTCTGAAGTCTTATAAGTTTAGAGAATAGTCATATTGTCAGTAAAATTACCTTTCTTTTATAAAATAAATAAATTAAATTAAAATATGTTTATACAATGAGTTGATTTATAATTTGATTAAAAATATATTTGTACAAGTAAAGGAACAGTACAATAAAAATGTAACTTTTTCTTATTATCTAATTGTGATGTACATTTATAAAATGCAGTGTTAGTGACATCTTTAAAATATATGTTTTTGACTAATTTTGGTTAATTACAACAATAATAAAAGATAACTACAATACAAAAGTCTTTAAAGGCATGGGGCGAAAAGATTAGACAGTTTTAAAAGGCTTTCCAAATTGGTAAGTATATCTCAGTGTTTTTTGTAAAAAAAAAAAATGAACAAAATTCTATAATAAATGGACATTGATAATTACAAAGAAAATTGTGTTTATTAATTATTGAATAGATAATATATAATTCAGAGGTTCAATTAGACCATAAATTAAAATTGCACTTTAGGATGAGGTTATGAATCACAAAACAAAAAAAAGTATGTTATGCAAGAGCTACATAAACCAAGTGAATCCCTCAGTTTTGCAGTTGATTAATATATTTGTATTTGAATTTTCATGTTGTATAATCCTCAATACATATAAAAAATTTATCTCTTTTTCATGAAACAAATCTGAGTTGTTTAATTGTATTAAACTTAATATTAAGCCCACTGCAGCTAAAATATTTTTTGTACCCGCATTCCTATACGTTTAATTTTCCTCTCAGCTTTTCTTTGTACATTTTAAAGTGATATAAAATTTCATTGAGAAAATAACTTATTTTGGCTTGCAAACTGTTAAATTAAAATTTGATATTTGTAAACCCCTAATTGCTCAATTAGCAGTGTACTCCTCAAATGTTTTTAATATCAATAAATAAACATGTGTGGAATTTCATCATTCCTAACTAAATATTAGCCAGCTATCAAAGACATCCGTCACTCCCCACATCCAATGCCGCTCAATAACTAACAAAGCCATTTATACAAAATTTAATAGCTACATACAAAATTTCATTAGGAAAACCTGATAAAGCAGTGAAATTAAAATTTGGGATGGATGTAATCACCTCTCTGTAATACACCAGGTACTTTCAGCCTGAAAGCATCTAGTGTGACAATTTGTGATCGATAATCACATCCCAACCTGCATGGAATAAAAGACATTCTACAAACATTTGACATGACAATTGTTCAACAGAACCTCTCCAACAGAACCTTAAAACTATCTACGCGACATTAAACATCAATGCTGCCTTTTAAAATTAAGTATCTAAAATATTTCTGGCTTCATTTAACAACTAATTCAAGTTTCTTCTCAAGTTTTCCTTAAATTGTATTTTTTTTCTTATCTTCAGTCAGAAGATAACCCAATAGCTGGGGAACTAAAAAAAGAATGTGCACAGCTCTAGAAGAAACTTGATTGCTCTGTGAAAGAAAAAAATAAAATCCACAAATGATTAAAATAGTTTATTTACTAAAACTTATAAAATATATTACAAATTCGTGGTAGCAGATTACTTATTGGGAAATAAAGCTATTCACCTTGGACAATGAAGCAATTTTTGAAAAATTTCAATGGACCTTCACCTATTCCACATTGGAGAAGCAACGAAATGGTTCGTTAAAAATTATATGTGTGCCTAGATATATATATATATATATAAACAAACACACACAATCGCACTAGTCCATAATTTTAAAACAATAAAACCATATTTTGTTTAATGTAATGATAACTTAAATCATAAATGATGTAAAGAAATACCTCTTCAATTTAAAATTATTATTAGGCATACTCCAGAAGACACAATTAATTATTTAGTAATAAGAGTAAGAAATTTCAAACAATTGTATTGCAAGAATTAAAAGTGATTTTAAGTTCTTAAATAAAATAAACATTCAAAATAAAGTAGAATTTTTACTGAACATTGTATCCATATAAATTACATGATATAATATTATCAAACCAAATATTGTAAAAAAAAAACAAACTAATTAATGTTAATATTCATTAGGAAAACATCCCATGTAATAGTGAGCATTTTCAGGTCANTGTATAATATTTTCATTGCATAATATTTTTTTTTTAAATATAAATTAAGAAATACATTAAAGAAAGTAATTTCATGTGTTGGGCAGGCACTCTTATCTTTAAAATACAATCCAAATTCAGTATTTAAGTTTTTAATTGCACTTCAAAAATTAATTTTTGATTGAAATCGAATGAAGCAAAGGGGACCAAAATTTATAACATACAAATCTTTGTTGGTATTTGAGTTGCAAAGAAGTTTATAGAGAGATTTTTAATGAAACATAGAAATCTGTTGGATTACACTGCTCTAGCTTGACAGTCTTTTATAATTATTGTTTAGTTCAAATTAACAAAAAATCACTTTCTGCATGTTTTATTCTTCACAAATTGTTTCCTAATACTTAAAATAGTGGACATATTCACAAAAATTAATTTTACAAAACTCCTATCTCCAAACAATAACTAGCTTTTAATAAAAAATATATATAGCTTATTCCAAATGCAATACATACCCAAAGATAATCAGTTTATCACAACTTAGGTAATATTTCTTGTTCAATATCAACATGTTCAAGTCTTAGGTCTCAGATAAAGTCTCACTCTCACAGTCATAAATAAGCCTCGGTAGTGTACAAATCCCAATCTTGAGCTCCTGGGGATTGGAGCTATCTTGCTAAAGTTTTCCTCCTGCTCACTGTCAGCCACATCGCCTCTTTATCGTAGGAAATTACAAACCTTATTATTAGTATTATAGTAGTTCCTCTCTTTTAGTTTTAACCAGTATCATTATTTACAAATTATTATCAATAATTTTCATTTATTCTAATGGAAGAAAAGTATTGGACCTCATTCAAACCCAAGCCCCCTGACAGGGGGAGAGTCATATTTTTAAAAAAAATGGGTGGACTACTAAATATTTAGTTTCCACTTTGGATTCTAATTCTAAGAAAACATTCATTGACTACAGACCATTTAAAGTTTGAAGATTTATAAAAAATATGTAGCCCCACAGACTAAAATCTCATTCAATCAAATAAATTCTGTTCTTCTTGAAATAAATAATGAAAAAAGATTTATTCAATATTATTTAAAGCCTAGAAAAATACGTCAATATAACTATCATTCTCACTCCCCGCATTCTAAGTCTATAGGATTCTTAAACGAGTCCAGGGTCAAAAAGTGGCCACCCCCACACTAGTACAGACCTTTGAGAGAAGCTAACTAACTTTCATGAACTATACAAAATAGACTTTGAAGTACTTAAGAATAAGGCCTTATAAACCTAACCCGAACTTATGTTACTTGTGTTTCAATTATGACCCTGGTCTAGTAGGCAATTTATCCATACACCATATGCCATTTGGCACTATATTTGATCATTCCTCTTTAACCAGAACTTCAAGTGGTAGCAGTTTGAATCAGTCGTCCACATGAGATTTCAGAGTATGGATGTTTCTCACACTGGCTCATAAGAGCCCAGCCCTAGCTGCAAATCTTTCATGGTACACAGCAGAATACCTTTACATCTCTGATCACTACCCTATCTTAATCAAACTTTGGGATAGACACCTATCCTTCCCTGGAATCAGCCAGTGGAATCTCAAACAGGCTGACTGGATCAACTATTAGGAGGCAACCCAGCTTTCATTCACAGACTTAGAAAACAGAGACATAGAAACTCCTAACACAACCATCATAAACTGTGTTCTCTCAGCTGCAGAAATGTATGTTACAAAAACCAAGTGCGCATGCTCATGGCCTATTGTTCCTTGGTGGAATGCCGAATGTGAAAGAGCAACCAAAAACAGGAAACGGACCTCAGATGTTTTAAGCAACACCCTCCCTCTGACCATCTTCAAGAAAATATTTTAATCAAAAGAAATTGCAGAAAAACACCTAAAAATGCCAAAGAAACTTTGACAAGAAAATTAATTTCTGTCCAAGATCAAATGCTTCACACTTATTAACAAAGTTTTGAAATGAATTTAAAAAGATCAAATGAATCAAAAACATAAAACATACTATAACAGTTCTACAGACTCCCAATAGTCCAGTTACTGACTTAACTGACATAACCATCTTGCATTATAATAAGTAAATGTAAGTATACTAATTACATTAAGTAATGTAAGGATACTATCAAACAATCTCAGACTCTTACTATTCACAAATTTTTATGAAAACAAACATTAGAAAGAAGCCACATCCATCCATATTACAATAGATCCAATAAACACAATGAATCATCCCTTCTCGTACGTGGAATTCATTGAAGCCTTGAGAACTAAGAAAGACTCCACCCCCAGAATGGACAATATCTGTATCATTAGATGATTTTAGTTGGGGTTCGGTCAAGGTAGATTATAAAAAAAATACAAATTTAAAAAAATGTATTTTTTTAATAAAAGATTATCTGCCAACATTTCGGCTTATATTGTAAGTTATCTTCAGGGCTATCATGAAGACGAGACAGGACGTCCTCTCTCGTCTTCATGGTAGCCCTGAAGATGGCTTACAATGTAAGCTGAAATATTGGTAGATAATCTTTTAAAAAAATACATTTTTTTTAATTTGTATTTTTTTTGGATCAACTTTGACCGAACCCCAACTAAAATCATCTAATAATAATAACTACGGTAAAAAAAAACTCTCCTTTTGAATATCTGTATCAGTTAGAAAAAAAATCTCACACCTCAAAATAAACCCATAGTCCATATATATATATATGAAGAACAGTGGAAACAACCCATAGGTACACCAATTATTAAAAAAAAGACAGACCAAATGATTTAGTAATGAGTTACTGCATGATTTCCCTTACCTGCTCTTTGGCTAAACTATTTAAAAAAAATGATTCTAGAAGATTCATCTGGCTATTATGAGTATAAAGGAATTGAGCCAGAGTGAAAAAGCAGATCCTGACAAGGCAAAAGAAAAAGAGAAAACCTCATCAAATTAGAATCAGTTATATATATATATATATATATATATATATATATATATATATATATATATATATATATATATATATATATATATATATATATATANTATATATATATATCATGTATTTTCCAGAAAACAAAAAATGCTGGCAGTAATAAAATGCATTTGACATAATCTGAAGATAATTACCGATACGCTAATATAAATTGAAATTAATGGCAGAATATTACATACCATAACAGAGCTGATGAACTTAAGACATCCTTTATCAGAATTAAAAATTGTTATTTCACCTAAATGACAGAAAATTATGTACTGCAAGTGTCCTTACTGCCAAGCTCTTCTCTCTTACCACCAATTAGATTCTTAAAGCAGTACAGACCCCTGAGAAAGGAATGCTGTTTGCAAACGATTTTATATGTGGTATAATATACCACACAAATCAATAAACTAACTACAACTTTCAGTTAAGCAGGCGTTAAACACAGTCCCCTAGTGATTCACCAGCCATGGGATAAAACATTCTATAGCATCCTCTTAACTAGAATGTCCATTATCAATCCACCACATCTTTGCATAAATGAAACAGAATTAAAATATGAAAACTCATGTATGACTAAAAATAACAGTATGTGTTCCATGTCCGTAAACCAGACACTGACCAATATAGCCTAAGAGATCAGGTGTCGCTTAAATATTTTTCTCAATTACCTCATCTACAGGTGACCCACTAACTTCCCTACTCAATATACAACATTTACAAAATTTCAACAAAAATAGACCACACAAAAACCATTAGTTTCCCCTGAGAGAATCAACTTTTTTACAACTATGACATTCCCATCAAAAAATCAAAAATTACATCTACCCTAACACCCATTTACTGTATACTGCTGCATCTCAGACAAACAAAATTTTGCTAAGAAAGATACCAACCCAATAGTTTTCTGAGAACTCAACCGCATAATTTACAACATGAACCCTTGGAGGATATTCTATATCTATGGATTAAAAACCAAAGATGGCATTGAGGCAGCGTTTATAGTCTGAAGCTCCTAATTCAAATTCTCACTTAATCCCATTTGTTCCAATTATTCAGCTTAACATACTTCAATCAATAAAGATCTTCGAATTCATTTACCAAAAAATAACAAAATAGTCAAACACGCTGATTCTTACTCTGCCTAACTGCATTAAATAATCCATTAACAAAATACCCTATAATAACAGACACACTTGAATCAGAGTACGAATTATAAAGAAATAATATATCTGGGACATTTAACAGGATCCCAAGCCACAGCAAAATATCAGGAAACAAGAAATCTGATAAGGCTGCCTAACAAGCAACAACCGATAAGAAACTATCAATGCTAATTCCCAGCATTGATTTATCAGCATTCCTTAAAGAAAAAGTCTCATTAAAGTGGAAATAAACTTTGAGAGCTATGCGAGACAACTAGCTAGGGGAAATAAAATGTAACAGAAAAATTGTGGGAAAACAGCAACTACCTGGCTAATCTGACACATGAGTACTACATGAAAAAAAGAACCACCGATCTGCAGGACATACAACAATGAAACACATCCTGACTGCCTTGCCTATCACATAGGACTAAAACATAACTGGTCCTTATATGAAATCCTAGGGAACAATCCCAAATCCAAGTTCAATCAACATTTCTTATTAAAAACCACCAACTATTTTCACTTAATATATCAAATATCAATATAAAACCCCAAACTATGTAATTTGTAAAATTAGCAGTAGTTCTTGGTTTTTAATTTTAATAATTATATTACAGCAGGTAAGATATGAATAAAATCAAATAGCAAACTCATGACTGTAACATACCCTATTTATATAATAACCATTGAAGATATGATGATAACTATCTATAAATATTTTATTTTGTTGTGGTTTTTAATCCCACGTAAATTATTATTTTTTAAACAATTAATGAGAGGGAACAGAAAATAAAAAACTATCTGTCCTCGCCAGGAATCGAACCTGGACCTCCTGCTATCCGGGCTGGAATGCAAATTAATCCATTACACCACAAGGACCAGCCAGCTATCTCATTCAGTTCCCTCTACATTAGCGAGAGCCTAACTTACGAGAAAGACGAGAAATTCGTCTTAAACTCGAAGATGCATAAGCAATTTTAAATAAAAGCAATTAGTACTTTTAAATAGTTGGATCATGTTCATATATGTTAAATTAAAAATACATTATCTGTTATTTTTTTAATATTTTTTGATAATAAATTAACAGATAGCTCATAAATTTAATAGAGTTTAGCTGTTACCTAAAAAATTTTTTGCACAGCTTATTAATTTTATACTTTACAAGGCCTGATAAAATTAATTCTGATAGGGGAGTTTTTATTTTCAGGCCAATTACAATAAATTTATTTTTTTAAGATAATAAACTAATAAATAGATGATAAATCTGAAAAGCCAATTTACACATAAAGAATAAATAAATAATATAAGAAACTTGAAACTTAATACAATTTTGGTAGAAGAAAAATCTATTTGTCTGTATAACTCTTTTAGATTAATTAATATTAATTTACCTACATCTGAATAAATATCTATAGTTGTAAAATTATTGTTATTATAATTGTTAAAAACTATAATTTTTCAAGAGTTTCTAAATTTAAATAATAATGGCAAAAATCTATCATTATTAAGCTGAAGTAATATATCCTACAGAAACACAATATTTCAAGAATATCTTAGGTGATTCTATCAATGAAATTTGCCAAAAATTAAAGAATTATAGAAAGAAAATTGAGGTCAAAATAACTAATGCTTGATTATATATCATGATCAGTTATATTGATGAAAACAAATTTTTACCAAAATAAGACTACAATAATTCTAATTGGACTATACCAATAAGTCTACGACAACGGTGGAGGGGAGACAATTATTTATGTGGATCTCTCTTCTGTTTACAAGGAAAAAAGTGGTAATCTTTAAGTCAGGATGCTCAGCATAAATAAACAAATATAAGATACAAAGAAAGATAGTAACCAATACCCTTTTAAAGTGAGTCTTCAGCACCTAAAAAAGATCCTAGAAGTATGATAGAAAAACAATATTCATGATTTTAAACTGAAAAAAAAAATATTAAAAAAAAAACTTACTCTGAGTCCAACAGTGTTTGAATTAGTGTGGTTGCTTTTGTTGTAACTGCAAAACAAAACAGTTGTTTTCACTGCATAACATCTTTTGCTGATGATGGCAACTAGAATTGTTCCCAGAGAGAAACAAAATTTTAAAGATCCATTAAGGTAGCATTAAAAAAAGCCCAGAATACACTGTCATATTTATGGTTAAACAGATCATTTCAAACAAATCACAGTCATCATTATATATAAGTAATGTTTCAATAAATTAGAATAAAAATGAGCACCATCAATCCATCTTTTAATACAGCAAATTTACAAATGCACAGTTCGATATTTCTTATTATCTAACTCCATCATAAGAAGCTGGATTAAACATTTTAGCTCCAATAAAATTCAGTTCAAATATCACCAAAATTGCAAAAGAATTATTTCATCATCATTCTCCACCAATGCTTTTGTTCCACTGGGACTTACCCAAAAGCAGTCATGATAGTAAAATGAATGAACTTTGGTAGCCGTTTTTATATCCCAAAGCCCTAACTGTAACCAGCCACAAACCAAAATTAGTTCACCCCGGACAAATAAAAGGTTATTGACTCTGTAGTCAGTAACAAATTCAGATACTACTTGAAATGTTCTAGTGCTAAGGATTTTAATAGTACCATGTATTTCTGATGGAGAATTGCCTGCAAGAATTATGTGCGATGAAGCAAACTGCAAAGTCGCTGGATGAATGTTAAAATCACAGGACAACTCATGTGCAAGTGATCCATCTTTGCTTCTCCATACAGATAAGTTTTTCCCAGAATTATCAATATTTAAAATGTAACGACTTCCAAAAAGGATTATTGGAACAACATAATTAAATGATATAATTAGATCAGTATATTTAAATGTTTCCAAACTGAAGCAACGTATAACTGTATGTTCTTGCATACAATTTGAAAGTTTTAATAATATGTGCAAATTTGCAGAATGTAATGAAATATGGACATCGGTAATTAAGTCATCGACTTTTGGAACAAGCAGTTCCACAGTTTTCTGACCTGTTTTTAAATTCCAAATATGAAATACAGCTTTATTTAAATTTTTTTCCTGCAAGAGACCAACAAAGTATTCACCATTATGATCACATTCTATATTGATGTCACTTGGGTACAAGCCAATATTATTGCTATACCAATCAGATAAATCGTTCGTATTGGGAATATTATTTGATTCAATTTCACTTTTGTTGAAAAGAAACTTATGTGACAGTTCAAATGCACAATTCTTAAACTTATTCTTTGTGTAAACTTGAATCAACGTACACTGAGCAACTACTAGTTTATCATTAGACAATTTGAAAAAATCAGCAAAAACGTGAAGTAAAGAAAAATTGGATTTTTGAATTAGTTCAGGCACTGAATTCATAGTATAACAAGAAAATTCTCTTCTTTCCATACTAACAATTAATAAAACATCATCATCCCATTCTGAACATAAAGGATTTAAAGTTCTAGTGATTGGATAAGAAACACATCTCCCGGCTCTCCAATTTCGTGAAAGATGAGCCTCTTGCATAAATCTTAATCTCCAAGAGCATAATTCGGTTAATGAACAGCAAATGTGTGGCGGGGGAGTGAAAACAGGATCAACCAAAATAGAAGATGGAATAAGTTCGAACTTATTTCTATTAAATGGAGCACGCTCCGCACACAGATTGAACCAAATTCTATTGCTGTTAATAGCATTTCTCCAAGATCTACATACTAGGTTGCATGCCAATAAATCTTCCAATTGTAAATATGAGAAAATTTCTTCAAACAATTCTTCAGGAAGTGAGCTTATTTTCATGGTGCTGTAATAAGAAATGATAAAAAAATATGATAGCCTATTTAAACATTATTAAGATGGATTAAGAGCCAACTTAATCATTTCATAACCAAATTTTATTTAACAAACTCAAACAGGTGACTATTAGACATGCCACTGTCTGACGTACTTTTTCAGCAAAGAACTAGTTAAAGTGATAGTAAAATAGAATAAGGACTCGTGACGTCATTACACGGGCATAGTTCAAGGCAAATCTGTTCCAAGCAAGGAGAAGAAATGAAACAATCTTTGAGGTCTTCCGGCTTTTCTCTATTCATATTCGACAAAAATTCTAAGACAGAAGACCTGAAGTAGACTTTCAACAGCCGAATAAGACAGCTATGCGCAATTTTCTATCATTAGATGAAATTTTGTTAAATTACCTGCCCGATTGCAGCAACTACAATGAAATGGTAAAATGTTTAAAACATACTTCAGAGGCAAATTTTGCCTGCCGCGCCATAATTTTTGCACTTATGTAGGGACTATTTGATATGCCTTCCTTAATACAGAGATCGTATTAGCTGGACTACGGGATGATGGTCAGCTGTTATATACCCTCCCATAATGTTATTTTTTAAACTCAGATAGAAGTTATTACATATTTACTTATGCAATATTTCATAAAACCAGAGCAATATTGCCCTAATCTTTGTGCCAATATTTCAAATGCGGCCAGTACTTTGTAGACCAAGCTTCGATCGAAATCAGTCATAGATCAGTAGCAATAAGTCTTATAATCTTCAAGCATATGTTAATTTCTCACTTCGTATGTTTTCGTTTTAAATGGACGATTTTTCTAGTCAGTTTTCACGTGACTTAATATTCCAGTTCTTCCCTGAATATGATTCCTGCTTTTTTTGGAAACTAGTTTATCTAGACTTCCTAGTAAACTCTCATGTTGTGTGGACGTTTCTTTCTATAAGGAACATTTCCGGAATAAGAAAGAAAAAAAATTCTTAAAGAATTCCCTTCCATTTATTTTACCTTTTTGTTCTTTTTTTTTTAAATATCTTAATTCGACTTTTATCGACTATAAATGGGTTATAAGCAGAGTTTATATTTCTTTAATATTCTTTCATTAAAAACTCATTTTTCTAAAAATGATATATTAATTATTCCTCTATTTACTGCCTCTTAGTACAGTTTATATATGTTTTTATGATGCTTGCCCAGTATATATTGTTTGACTTAAAAAATTTATTCTAATCAATGTAAAGTATTTTTTTTAAATAATGGTGTTTAAAGTTATTTTTTCAAACTAATAGATGAGTTTATTAATGGCTAAAATTGGTCGAGGAGTTTAGAAGAATAGCAGAATTAAAAGGTCTAATATCTTTTTTTGCCTTAAGAGGCAAAAATCCATAATCATAATATCTTTGTTGTTGTATAAGTTACTTTATGGATAATAATAGTTGTAAAGAGCAATTTTCAAATGCTTATGAGAAATCTGCTGAGATTACGCATCTCCTGAGTGGTGGTCTTTTAATTTGATGACCAAGAACCCACAATTAGCTGTTTTTCTCACTGAAATTTGGAAAATTTATTGATCCTAAAATCCTTTAGATTTATCTTTAAATATTTAACAATTATCTTTAAAAAATAAAAATATTTAGATCAAAATGCTAACAGACTTCCATTTGAGCAATTATTCTTTCAAAGGAAGTTTACCTGTTTTACCTTTTTTTTTTTTTTTTTCTTTTGCGAAAAAGAATCCTTAAGGACTCCCATCTAAATGAAGATGAAATTCATTTCAATACTGCCTTTAAGACAACAGGAGAGGTACAAGAAAGACCTTGGTCCAAGCACAAAGTGAATGGTATTCTGTATTAAATTATATCACATCTCTTTCAACTACAGGTTGTCATCCCATTCTAAGAATTAATGGCTTGAGGCCAAGCTTTTATTTATTTGAAACTGACAAAAAATCTTGTTTGGGACTATTAATAAAATGGTATTAAGAATAACATTTTTTTGCATTAGTTTATTTCAAAATTATTTTTAATCATACTCAAGAGCAAAATACTTTTAAAATGAATGGTTATTGATTTAATGTAAAATAAAACATATTTTATATTAATTAAATTNAAAAATCTTATATTTATATGAAACAATAAATTTATACAAACTCAGCATTTTTAATTTAATAACATTTATTTGGCAAAAGATAAATTATTCCAATTAAAATTGAAGGAAATTTTTCAGATTTTACTGTTCTATTTAGAAAAAAAAAAAATTATTTATTATTAGGTTCCGTCAAGGCGATCCAAAAAATACAATTTAAAAATGTCTATCAAAATCTTTAAAAAGTATATATAAAATTTATCTTTTACCTCTACAATTCTTCGAAGAATTTTATTACACTTAATATTGGTAAATTTTTTTATTTAGGAAAAGTCCTTGAGCGCAAAGAGTTCTGCCCAGGAGCTTTTTTGGATGTTTCCCGAGTATTTGATAGAGTCTGGCACAATGGTTTTCTGTTTAAACTGAAAGCCATACTTCCTAGTAAAGCTCACCTTATTCTTAAGTCTTACTTATCCAACCGTTTCTTTAGGATTCGGCAAAGATTAGATTACTCAAATTTCTACCAAGTGGAAGCTGGAGTTCCTCAAGGTGGTGTTCTTGGACCTATTCTATTTATCCTGTACACTGCTGACATCCCTATCCATCGAAGTACCCTCTTAGCTCTATTTGCAGACGACAAAGCTATCCTATCTTCCCATCCCAATCCTAAAACTGCTTCTTAAAACCTACAAGATTACCTGATAAAAATCAAACAATGGTGTGGCAATTCGAGAATAAAAACCAACGAAGAAAAATGCGGTCAAGTTAATTTCTAACTGCAGAAAAAATACTTCCCTGAAATTGTGAAATTTAACAATATTCCTTTACCACATTCAAATTTAATTCGTTACCTTGGGATCCATCTTGACTCACCACTTACATGGGGAGAACATACTATAATTAAAAAACAAGAACTCTATTGGCGATATGGTCTTCTATAAAGACTCATGAATAAGAACTCCAATCTCACGATAGAAAACTGATGCTCTACAAAACCTTATTACGACCTATCTAGACTTACGTAGTAGAATTCTGGGGTGCCGCCAAGCCTTCCACCATCCAAAGAATCCAGTTCTTTCAATACAAAACCCTGAGAATAATTGCAAATGCTCTCTATTATGTATCCAATTCATTCCTTCAACACGATCTTAATATCCCTTTTGTTCAAGACCTCATTTCTTCCCACTTCATCCTTTTCCACAGTAAACTGACATACCATCCCAATCCACTAGCACAGACCATGTCTTCCAACTCCAACCCCTACAACCCTCCCCGTCGACTCAAATGAAGATGGTCCCGTGATCTTCTGGGAGGGACATAGTCTGTATGTCATTGGTCACCTTCTCTTCTCATGTGATTGACATTGAATGTCATTTTTACTTTTTATTGTAATCAAATTACAAAATGTTCTTTATTTGACAGAATGTAATAAATAAATAAAAGTTAAAAAAAAAAAAAAAATTGCTTCCATTTCTCAAAAATCAATTCTTAAGTGAAAAATATGCCAATTTCCATTCATTTTTTTTCCCTCAAGAATATTCTCTGCCAATAACATTTTATTTTTGTCTATAAGGCATATTTAAATCAATCACAATTTTCCTTATGTGCCTTAGTAGTATACATTAATAATTTATAGGAGAGTTGCTTATAATGTTGAATTTTGTACAACCTTCACTAATCATAGTTAATACTGTATTAACATTCAGCTTCTTATTTTAATTTAATTATTTATCACTACCAAATAATTAAAATTTAATTTAAAAGTATTCTGTGCATTTTAAGGTTTAATTATTTAGAAGGATAAATTTATTTTGCAAATAAGATAAATTTATTATGATATAAAACATTTTGTCTTTATAACTAAAACATTAATCTCATTTGAATGTTGAAGGTAATTTTTTAGGTGCTAATTATACCTGTCTGAAAATGATATAAATTTGAAATTTCCAGATGACCAATAGCATCAATTGTGGAAGTGAGAAAATTTATAACACAAAGTGTACCAAAGATTTACTCAGGCTCAGAAATTAAGCAAAAAATCCTTGGTTGAATGACGGGTATATTAAAATCCCAGACTTCAGGAATGAAGTAACCTTTTTCTTACTATATCTCAAGTGATATTCAGATGTTATGAAAGAGAATTAACAGGAGAACTGCAGAGAAAACTATGATCTTTATCAGAGAATTTGGGTAAAAGAAACAGCCAAGTGGAACATTTATTTAATACTGCATGAGAACAATTATTTAAAAGGGTTTTACGAAAAGATAAATAATGCAGAAAGACACTTACAGCCAGACTGATTACAATTAGTTCAAGGGATAATTGCTACTTTCTGATAAACGAAAAATATATGAAAGATGTCCCAAAAACTTTTAATGAACAAAAAGCCAACAGAATGGGAGTCTCATAATTTGCAATCATTTAATAAAGAATTTAATTATATTTATTAGGAAATTTCTGAAGTTAATTAATTATTAGGTGAATTCTTTGAATTTTTCTAAATTTTCTAATTTGAAATATTGTACATTTACGTACTACAGCTCCTCATATTTTATGAAATGATCAAAGTATTTAATTATTTTACTACAGATTATTCAACTGGTTTTAAAATTTTAATTTAAACATTATAACTCTTTCAGCGTAAATCCTCAATCTGGCTTTCATAATTTTTTTCCTAGTAGCTATGCTAGGAGGTCTAATTAACGTGGAATAATTAATTTGTTTAAAGCATATGTCTTCTAACTTGAAGCTGCCTTTAAGTGCCCTTGACAGATAACTTGATATTAGAAAAAGTTTCATAGCTGAAAAGTTTTTGCATAACCAGTAAAACTCACAGTTTTGAGTTGAAGAATTAAGGTTTTTAAAAGTATTATATTTCTCGCACTAAGACCAAATTAAAATTAAGAATTTTTGACTGTAAAGATTATTAGTACATTTTTTGGGGGATTCTGTCAAGGATGATTAAAAAAATACAATTTAATAAAAGTGTATTTTTCATTATATGCTGATGTTTCGGCTTACATTGTAAGCCATCTTTGGGATAACAAAACATAAATAACAATAAAAAAAAAAGCTCCTTTATTCAAAAGAATGGGTTCCACATTTATTAGACGGTAAAAAATAAATTCCACTTTGAGTTTAAAGAACACTTAGCTTCTTTTTTATTATAAATAGTTGAATATGATAAGGTTTTTTTTTTAATTTTCCCAATTGAAACAAAGTAATTATTATTAGTGATTTTGAAATATGCCATTTGACAGTAAAAATACTTGATAAGAATATACAAAAGGGTAAATATTGAAGAAGTCCTTTAATTAAAATAAGAATAGTTCAAACTATTTCAATGGCTTCATTTCCATATTATTAAGATTAAATATATATTATAAAGAATTGTAAGAAAATTTATTCAGCATTTATATTTCTCACAGGAACATTTCATGTATATTGTATGACTTAACTTGAAGAGATGGAGTTTAAAGAAGAGACAACAATTAAAAATAAGAATATGACGAACAATCATAGTAAATAATTTTTTACAATAAATTGGTGGAAGTTTCTTTGTACAATGAACTATTTTCAGAGTTGAAATCAATAAACCTATACATTTTATTTATATTTTCAGATGCTTCCATTTCTACAAAAGAATACTTTTGTTCCTTGACTGACAATACTCTTGAAAAAAATGTGAGAGGTCTTCCATTTGGCAATAGTGAAGTTCCAATCACCAAACCATATGCATCTTTCAAAATCCAAAAATTCTGATTTTACTGAAAGGTAATTTAAGACAACAAAGCATTCTTTGTTATACTCTGTTAATAACTTAAAATTTTGGATAATTTTATCCATTGTCTTCTATTAATTTTTAAAAACTTTCCAGGGGTTCTACGGATTGAGGAAATTTCAAATTTATTAGGATTTAATTTTATCAAAAATTATTTTAAAACTAGATAACAATGAGAACATCCTACTGATGTTTGCTAGTTTGTTGGGAAATGATTATTTTTCGTTATTGATTATTAGATTATACTTGAAAACTGCTCTCATGAAATCATAAAATTTTGGATCATTTTATTCTTTAGCACTTCCAATAATATTCTTTCAATCAATCCTTTAGTAACTTATAATAAAGCCAATATTCATTAGAGTCTTTCTTTATCGATAATATCACATACTCTTCTTTGAAACATGGCAACAGCATTAGTCACCCCTTATGTTATTGTAATGAAAAGCTCTAGTTGTTTACAGCTCAAGTATACTTTTGTTCTTCTTTCTTGACAGTGACTTGAAAAGCCAATTGAAGATTGGATATTTTAATCCACTTGTAATTAGCATCTTTGTTAATAATATAATATATTATGAGGGTGTATAACCATGTAGTTTAGTAAACCTGTTAATAGCTCTTAATTAATGTAATTGATAATATAATAAAAGTATTCATTGTATAAAATAATAATGTGTTTAAAAAATTATTAAATAGCACCAAAATAGAAAATCAAAAAATACATTTAGAAAAAAGAATAATGAACAATTAGAGAATAAGTAACAGAGTATCCATTTATTGTCTTTTTTTTTAATAAGTATATAATTTTATTATTTTATCCTTTTATTGCTATTTTCTCATTAACTATTGTGAAGTAAAACATTTCTGATGTAGTTGAAGTTATAATTGCCCATCATCCAAGGAGACTAAAATTTAAAAATTTAAATTTCAACTGAATTGCACTTTTAGTATCTTGGTGTTGCGTATTTCAAAATATTCTAATGATCGTTTTTAAGGTTAAGTGCCCTTAAATCTAATAATAATAATAATAATAAACTCATAAGTCTTACATATATTATTTAAAAAATGTTCTATTAAAAGAATTACTGGTCTAAACTAATGCTCAACTCCTGCCTAAGACATTTCCTTGATTTAAAAAAATTCCTAATTATCAGAAAGAATTTTACCATACATTATTATGATGCTTTCCCGAATGAAGTTTAAATAAATTTTTACATTAATTAATAGATTTTACACCAATCTTAATGAAATATTTTTGCTCATAAATGAAAAATTTATTTTCTGTGTTCACTGTTTCTTCTGTGAGCTTCTGGTGAAGAAATCTTCGTTTGAGTTGATGGGGAGGGAACAAGGTCAGTGAAAATGGTTAGGATGATAAGGCAGTTGATTGTCGAAAAGGGTGAAGCAGGAGGAAAAGAGGTCTTGAACAAAAGGGATATTTAAATCATGGAATTGGATACGTAATAGGGATCATTTGCAATTATTCTGAGGGTTTTACATTGAAAGGACTGAATTCTTTGGATGCTGGAAGGCTTGGCAACACCCCAGATTTTATGCCCAGATTGGTCGTAATAAGGTCTTGTAGAGTGTCAGTTTGTTTTCTATCGTAAGAATTGAGTTCATATTCCCAAATCTGTATTGGACTCCATGTCCCCGATTGAGTCTGGTCTTTTAATTTTAATATGTTTGCCCCAAGTGAGTCGTGAGTCCAGATGAAAGCCCAGGTAAAACAAAGAATGGTAAAATAATATTGTGAAATTTCACAATTTAAGAAAGTTATTTATTTTTTTGCAATTGGAAATTACATTGAATTAACTCTTAAGGATTCTGTGAGTAGCAATCCAGAGGGATTTGTCTCCTGCTAAGAGGGTAGACAGATAGGCATTAAAGACCTCATTTCGTAAAACACCTAAATTTTTATTTAAGAGCCTGGAAAATCGATTGAAATCTTTGCGATCTGTGGGGTGTTTATATTTTTGGAAAAATGCCCTTGAGCGGCGTTGAGTCTCATTTTGCTATAATGAAACTTTTAAGCAAATATGGGAGTGCTTTTTGGAACCCAGAAGAATATTTAGTAAATTTTGGTTTGAGATTAGCCATACTTATGCATTGCTAAAGATTTATTGTAAAGGAATGTACAGCATCATCTAGTTTATCTGAGGTCTTTAGAGAAATTTCGAGGTCAAGTGACTCTTCTTTTAGAGTCCCAAATTAAGCCCAGTCGACTGGGCCATTAATTAGGGGGAGAGGTAATTGTTTTGGAATAGGAGTCAAGAATAACATTAGGAGAACTAGGATGTGGTCAGAAGAGAGCTCATTTAAAAAGAGAGTGTGTTGACCGTAGATATTATTCTAAGATGATTTTAGTTGGGGTTCGGTCGAGGTAGATCCAAAAAAACACAAATTAAAAAAATGTATTTTTCAGGCAGATAATCCTTCATTAAAAAAATACATTTTTTTAATTTGTGTTTTTTTGGATCTACCTCGACCGAACCCCAACTAAAATCATCTTAGAGCTCATTTAAGTTCGAAGCGGAATGACGAAGTGTACTCCTCAGGTTTTTTGCAAATGAAGAAGTCTAGGATATCAGGAAGGCGGATCACGTCAGAGTACCAATAAGTGGGTTAGAGGAAGGACTAATTGTGCTGAGGTTTTGGGATGATACCGCATTTTACAGAGCACGGCCACGAGTTGGTCGTTCTTGATCCCCATTGCAAGTGTTTCACATTGTAGTCTCCACTGGCATGAAAAGAGGCACTAAGGTCTTTGAAGAACGTGAAAAATTATGGTGTAGTCATTGGCTTATTTGGAGGACAATACATTGCTGATAGGATAAGAGATTGTAGAAATTGACACTTTTGTCGATTGAAGAGACTCTGTGGAAGTGGAGGGTAAGGTATGATGGGTATAGGATTTCTTGATAAGATGTACAGTTCCTCCATGAGCTTGCCTATCCGGATGGTCTGTCCTATAAGTGTGGTAACCAGTAATTTTTAGTTTATTTCCTTTAGTTAGTCGTGTTTCTGTCAGTAATACTACGCATATATTTTTGTCATCGACTACCTGTTTGAGTTCGTCAGTATGTGTCCGAATGCCGCAAGTATTCCAAAGGAGGACAGAAAAGGATTTCTAGGGATGAGGAATCATGGAATCATGATATGAAGTTGGTTGGGTCATTTTGCTGACCAGAGAGGTCAGAAAATTTATGAGTGGTGTGACGAGGAAACGGAATTCTGAGAGAAAGAGTGAAGTAAAGTGTGGAGATCATTTGATGATGGCAGAGTCGGTATGTTGGAGATAGTTATCGCACCCTCTTAGGAAGTCGACGTTGTGGTTGTGGCTCATCTTGTCTGGGTTCATCCTGATTTTGTGGAGTAGCTCGAGCATAGGACAGTCATGACTCGACAACTCTGGAGGGCGGTGGCACTACTCTCCGAACTTGAGGTGCATTCAGTGGTCGACGAGTAGGCTGGGTATGGTGCTTCAGTTCTTAGTAGACCTGGCAGCCCCTTTAGTTGGCGGTGTGGTTGTGTTTATAAGTGTTTATAGCTATGGTGTTTCGGGACTTCAGGTTGTTGGTACTGATGTGAGCGCCTCCACATTTGACACACTATGGAGAGTATTAAAAGTAAAAGAAAAAAAAAAAAGGCGTAAGAGCTCCAAGACATCACACTTCTCAGAAACCTACAGTATGATAATGAAGAAAGATCTGAATGATCAACTGCGTAGAATGAATAATGAGATTGAAAATTTGGATATCTGGAATTCTTTCAAGGATCTTTGTGTGAAGGTTATGGAAAGTTTAAAGTAGAAAATAGGAAAGTACAAAATACAACAATGGATGACTTAGGATATACTTGAATTGATGGAACAAAGAACAGAACAACTGTGGCAGGTCAAACACGGAAAGGATTAATATAGAAGGGTACAATAAGCAAAAAATAAGAATAGCTAAAGAAGAATAGATTAGAGAAAGATGCGTTGAAATGGAATATTTGGAGGAAAATTAGTATGTTCAAGAATGTTAGAGAAATAATTAGAATGTTCCATAAGGAAACTCCTAATTATATGAAGGATTTAGAAGAAAAATTGATGATAGATGAAGAAGAAATCCGTACAGTTTGGTGCATGTTTATCAGCAAAATATATGGGGATGATAGACCAGATGTGAAAATAATGTTTTATAGGGATGAAGGACCAGAAATACTAGTCAGAGGTACTACATGCTTCAAAATTGGCAAAAAATAAAAAGCTATTCCAACAGAGATGTTGAATCCCATTGAGGAAGAAAACATGGGTATATTAGTCAGGCTTTTGAATCATGTGTATTTAACAGGTGTAAGTCTGGTTAAAATGAGAGTTCATTATCTTGCCTAAAAAATAACAACCGAAGAAATGTGGTAACTACAGACTGATTAGCCTTATGAGCCATTCACTAAAGGTATTCTTACGAATAACTCACAATAAAATACAAAAGAAATGTGAAGAAGATAAGGACATAATAAATACAGTTTGGTTTCAGAATGGGTTCAAAACTCGATTAGCACTATTTGCATTAAATGTCTTATTAACAAAATGCCTTGATAAACAAGGATGTTTTTGCCAACGCCTTTAATTAGTACGAGAAGGTGTTTGATCCAATCCGGCATGATAAGTTGTTGGAGAGGTAGAGGGGTTGATGGTGGGAAGATACTGATCATCCAGAATATGTATTGGCACCAAACAGTTACTGTTACCATTAATGGAAAATTAACAGCAGAATGTTAAATTTTTAGAGTCAGGCAAGGATGCATATTCTTCGCACTGTAGCTCAATTTGTAATCGGATAATATCTTGAAGCAAGCTCTACACAACCTGGATTGTGGCGAGGAAATTAATAGCAAACTTATAAACACAACAAGGTATGCAGTTTTCTGTGTGACAGACTCAGAAAATATCTACCATTAATCGCATTAAGGCATTCAAGATGTGGCTTTACAGATAAATGCTAAAAATACCTTAAACGGCAACGCAGGTGAACGAGGCCATTCTTAGCAGAGTGAATGCGGTCCGTGAGTTGCTCAGCAAAATGAAACAAAGAAAAATAGCATATTTGGGTCGCACATTGCAAGAAGGCCGGTATAGTATCTTTCAGCTAGGTAAGACTGAGGGTGGCAGAGGAATTGGAAGAAAACAGCCCTCTTGGCTAAAAAATATTAGAAAATGGCCCAGGATAAGTGAAGTAGACCAACTGTTTAGACTGGTTTTTCAAGAGAGTTTTGCCATGTCAGACGCCAATGTCAAAGAGACTTGATATGACATGCAAAGAAAGAAAAGATAATTAGGTAGTTCACTTCATTGTAATTTAATAAATAATACAATTATTCTTTGCATTTATTTTATTAATTTACATTTTAAAACACTTTTATCCTTCTTTAAACACTTAAAATCTTCATTAAAAAAAAAAAAAAAAGGCCAATTTTTTAAATGTTTTCTCTTGTCTACCTGGTCCTAATAAAACATTTAAGCAGAATAGAGTTTATACACTTTTCCAAGTTAATAGTGTAAATTACAGTTAACATAGTATTAATCATAACACACTACCACACTAGCTTAACTACTGTAATCATAATAATTATTAATAAATAGACTTTATAATAATTTATAACTGTAGAATTATTATATTCTTAAATAAATTATTTTTTGACTGTGCCCAAGTCAAGTTTAAATGTAATATTTTTGCTAAGTTTGTGTATATATTTACACAATATATTTGTATATATATTGAATCATTTTCAAAATGTGTCAAATATAAATTATAGTATTAAAATAATGAAAATACATTTATGTGTATAAATGTGTGTAAATGCTTTTTACAAATACTTGTGAAAGTTTTTTTTCTAAAAGTGGTAATTAACATATAAATATTTTAGTTATAAAAAAAAATTAAATCAAGACTCAGAATTAATTTACAAAAAAATATTGTTTCTATTACTCGAGGGCTTATATTGACTGAGTAAAACAATAATATAATTAAAAACAAAGCATGATTTTGAAGCTTGAAATGTATTAAACTGATCTTTCTTTTATTTAAGTTAGCAGCTATAACAATATGCTTTTGAGAAAAAACTATCAAATAAATAAAAAACTATCTAATTTATGAAATTAGTTAACAGAGTTCATTGACCTAAAGAAATTTATTTATTTATTACTCCTTTTCATATAATTTAATAATTTAAATTAATGATTTAAAAACGAACAATCACTGATAAATTCTTCATAATCAATTATCTCATCCATAAATTTAGCAATTCTTCAATTTCTACTTGATAGACAGGTATTTATACCTCTCAACATGAAAATTATTAAAAATAAATGAAAAATGTTGGAACTTTATAATAAATTTTTTTTGAAATCACTAAGAAGCAGAAAAAAAAATTTTATGAAAAGAACTGAGGGGAAAAAAATAATTTTTAAAAGTTATAGCTTCTAACACATCGCTGGGAACGGTGTTGAGAAAATAGCCAAATTCCATTCAAGGATGCTTATAGTGGACTATAATATTTAGTTCTAGACATCTGTGAAGCTTAAAATTAAATTTAAGGAGTAAATACTTAGAATTTCCTATCTTTGAGTATAATGACCCTCCTCAAAGTGGAACCTTTAACCTCTCTAATGTTTATACCTCGGATGTATTATAATAAGCAACATTATAGTTGAATGTAAATTATCATTTTAAATACAGCTAGAGTAATTTTCACGGAGATAATAGTCATTCCTATGACATGCTTGATTCATCTTGATTCTTGTAATTGAAAACTTATATTGAACTGTAACTAGACTCTCAGGACTTAATAATATATTTAACCAGTACATGATGTGTATGCTTGATACAAATAATTAAGATAGAAACAAAAAGGAAGGAAATAACGAGTAACCGGAGTGTAGAAGATATTGTTTAAACTGCTAAAGTTTTTTTTTTTAAAATCCCATTTTTAGCAAGATGTCGTTTAGGAGAGCCTGTTGTTAATTTTAAAGCCTAAGAATTTAGGTGTTTAAATTGGTAAAGAAGAAACCCAAGGTGGTCTTAAAAGAAGCTGGTGCAGACCATAATGATAGGTATTTCCAAGCAGATAAGAAAGAAAAAAGAATACTAATGCTTTTAACGTGCAAAACGTGCAGCCATGGCCGGCTTTTAATTTATTGTTATTTAGATAATCAAGGCGATGCTCAGAATGAAATCATACCCATTAGGTCACATGATTCTAAGAATAAAATTATAAAATAAAAAAGCGATTGGACCATGATGGTTTTCCAAAGCAGAAAGGTACTAGCTTGATGTTGATTAACTAAAACTATGGTACTATCGTACCTTTTATTATTCGTCTAAATTGGTTTCTGCAAACCATCTTCTGTTGGCAATGAAGACGGATAATAGAAGGTATGATAGTTCTATATTCATTGGTAGTGACAATAACCCTTTGGATTATTTACTTAAAACTATGGTATTTACCACTTTTGTCATAGAAAAATATTTGTCAAATAATAAGAATCATAGGATATTGTGGAAGTTGCATTAAAAACATTATCTGAGAACAACAATGATAAGTTAAGAATTCATCAAAACAAAGCATTTTACTTGAATAAGTGAGGTTATAATTCATATAAATAGAAACGCAATTAATTCATTAGAAATCTCAGATGGAAAAAAAAAACATTCTGTTTTATTACTTGAATATAGAACTGATTTTTGACGAAGCAACTGTTAATATTATTCCAATGAATCTTGTTATTATAAAATAAAGCAATTAAAAACTATATATACGGCAATCAATCAGTATTTATCAAAATGCTGTTGCATGTCCATTATTTTGCGGAATCCCATGTAGGCAGAAACAGCATTCTTCAGCAACTGGAATAAAGAAACAATAAAATAAGTTAGTACCGTCAGAAATGTTCAGTAGCATTCACTTAGCTCTCCTAACCAGGAAGTTTTCACTAAGTTCTTCACATTAGATTGCTTTCCTCCTTCTTTTTTCTTTATTATTTTATACAGCTTAAAAATCGACACAAACGCATAAAGCAAAAGAGTGATCTTGAGATGTTCTTATGAAACAATAGATTCCTAGGAAGGCCAATATAAACTTAACCAAATGTCATTGCTGCATTATAATAGTCCTAAATTACCCAATGAATAATAATCAAGGAGCTGTGGAGTAGCCGATGGAATCATACCTTGCGTTAAGTTTATCCAGAAATAAAAGCTTGCACTGTGCCATGAGTGTTTAGAAGAGAGACTGTCTTTTGTTTTCCCTTTCTCCCTCTCTAAGTGGTTGTATGTGAGATTAAAAAAAATAAACTTTTTCACAAAAGATCTTTTAAATAAGCAGATTTCGCATGTTTCTTTAAATGTGGAGGCATATAACAGTACTATCTAATTTAATCTTAAATACTAATTTAATTTTCTATGCTGTAAAAGGTAATTTATGGAGTAGACAGTGTTACTGATACTGGTCCCAGGTTATGGTAGACTGGACTATAGCATTCATTCTTTAATATCTTCTCTATTGTGCATTAGCTCTAAAAATGTTATAAATCATAAATATGAGGAAATAAAGTTCTATAACTATTTTGTTTATTTATATTTTGTTTAATACTCTACTTTAAGTATTCTTAGAAGAAACTTATATTTTTCTATGTCGTCTTATTCGTTCTTGTCCAGGGGTCTTCTCGTCTGTGGTCTCCAACTGCTTGTTGCTGCGCTCTCTTAGACAAAGACCAGAACACATTCCACCAGCTTCTTGGTTTTGCTTCGGGGGAGAGCTTTAGCGTAGAGGGATTCGCATGGGCGAAAAATCTCAGCTAGAGCGACCTAATTCGCCTTTTGAAATGTAGGTTTTATTCCGAAAGTTTATATACCCATTGTGCAGTATGGCGCTAACAGCCGGCTAGTCCACTGATTGCCAATACAAAGATTAGACGAAGTTAGAGACTACAAATGCAAGAAATAAACAAAAAAAAAAAAAAAAAACTTAAGAAACACAATGAAGTGGATCACAGGTCCAGGTAAAACCGTTAAAAGCGCATACTCTCGAAATTTTCTTTGCATGTAAAGAAGTTCCCCAGGTGCACAAACAGAATCCATTTCAAGCCTCCTCAGACCATTCCTCTGACAGTTCATCACATACTCAGATAAGTTCTCAAGCTTCACTCAACTCTTTAATTGTAGTATTTAATTTCAACATCTGTACACAAGTATCCTGTATGTTTATTAAGTTCCCACCCACTACATAATTATGTTATGTTACTATGCTAATGTCTAATTTTACTTTTCTATTTAAAAATTCATTTACTTCCCTTTAAGCAGTTTAAAATTTTATTCTGTGCAGACGTCCCAATTTTCTGGATATGGAGAAATTTCAATGGAATTGGACATATAAAACCCTGTATAGTTTTAATATTTATGGTAAAAATAATTTTTAATTTTCATGTTTCCATACAACGCCTTTGTACGGCGATAACGAAACAAACACACACACTATACTTACAGCTAAAAAAGATTCAGTACTCAATCGAAATGCAGGAGATCTGTAGGCATCTACGAAGATCGGTTGAGTAGTCATTTTTAGAATTATTTTAATGAGAGTTTTTGTATCTTCAGCAAAAGTGTACCAGGGTAGGCCAAATACCTTATTTGAAATTTTCTGTGCCTGAAAATGAACGAATAAATGTCATTTAAACTTAGAAATGAAACAATTTGCTTATTGACTCCTCAAGTGGAATTTACATTTAAAATCTGCTAAAGGTGAATTTATTTTGATTTCCCGAAGCTATTCTACATAGGTATTATGACACGACTTTTCAAAACTTTTGTTAGATCATCATCGATCTCATATAATAGAGCCTAAACATATTGTCAGTAAAAATTTCAACTCTAAGATATCTATATATNTATATATATATATATATATATATATATATATATATATATATATATATATATATATATATATATATATATATATATATATATATATATATATATATATATATATATATATATATATATATATATATATATATATATATATATATATATATATATATATATATATATATATATATATATATATATATATATATATATATATATATATATATATATATATATATATATATATATATATATATATATATATATATATATATATATATATATATATATATATATATATATATATATATATATATATATATATATATATATATATATAAAGTATATGAAAGAGAAAATGAAACACTCGCGGCTGCGATATGTAGCAATAAAGAACAGGTGGGATAGAGAGTGCAGTGGACACACAAAAATAAAAAAACACAAAGAGCAAAATTTTCGGGGATCTCTTGCCCTTCGTCAGTGAGGAGTGAAGAGAGTCTCTCTTATATACATATATTAGATTGCTAAACTCGAAGTTAGACTTTCTAATTTCAAACCGTTAGATGAGTTTGTTAACAAATGAAATTGTTCGAGCAGTCAAAAGGATTTAGTGAGAGACCAAATTGAAAAATTGTGAATACTTTCCTCATTCTTAAAGTTATTTATTAAAGAATTATTTGTAACATTATTAAGTAGGGAGCTTTAAGTCTTTACAAATATTAATTTTTTGTGGTATATAATCCCACGTAAATTTTAACAATTTTTAGTGCATGGGAACAGAGTAAAAAATCTAACTGTCCCAGCCAGGACTCGAACCTGGATCTCCTGCTATCCGGGCATGTGCATTTATGCACTTACGCTACTGAAACATGTCTGATAAGTTATTAAATTCCCCGCACTAGTGTCGAGAGTCCAACCTCCGAGGCCGACGAATATATCGCTTATGCTCGGAGGAGTAGCATAAGTGGTAAATGCACCGGCCCGGAAAGCAGGAGATCCAGGTTCGAGTCCTGGCTGGGACAGTTAGATTTTGTATTCTGTTCCCTTGCACTAGAAATTGTTTAAGTCTTTACGTCTGCTATTAGTATCACAGAGAGTTGACATTTCTATACTTACTTGTTCGGTATTCAGGTAATGTATAGCTTACAGAAAAAATAAATTTGGCGTGAAATATATTTTCCAGGGAAATAACAAATCTAAAAAAAGGTCCGTACGAGAAAGTAATGAATAAATAAGGAAATTCATTTTTGTTTTGCAGCTGATAATGATTTTTCTTTAAACTGTCCATGTCACCTAATCCTTTATGCGTAGAGAATGTATTTCAGGATTAATACACATATGTATTAATTAGTTCAACTAACATTAAATTAAATATTCTCTTGAGAAGTAACTTTTTGTATTAGCATCTGACATTTAAAGTAATTCTACACTTCTATTCGTCCGATTTTAACGAACTTAGTCTTTCATTTTGCAATAATCTGTTAGGCCAGTTGAGTTTTGTCAAGCGCACACAAACACACACACACACACACACACACACACGTATATATCTTGTAGTGACTATAATGTTTGGTATCTAGTTGTTATGATCGGGAAAAATACTAAAAAAATAGTTATGAAAACTACCTGAATAGCTACATTCGTTGGGAATTCGCTAGAATGACACATAATACTTACCTCTGCAGTCGCTTCGTCTGCAGCATAACATTGGAGAAAAAGAGAAAACATGATCATTAACATGTAACCACCACCGAAAAGGGATTGTATTATGTTGGAGCTGTTAGCCTGAAATAAAAGTATAACAATTACTGATGAATTAATAAATATATTTAATGAGTTACTAATTAACTTAGGACTAACAAAAACATAATTATTCGTTATTATAATTTATTATTGTGCTCATATTTCTATTTTTTTGTTTTATGGCTTTAAGGTAAGATGTTTTTGTAAGGTCTCACAAGTATAATTAAATTCAATATTGTATTCTTATATTTTATTTTTCTCAGGTTGTTGGAGAGAGATAGAAAGAGTGAGAGAGGGAGGGAGAGAGAGAGAGAGAGAGAGAGAGAGAGAGAGAGAGTATTTCAATGCATTACGATATTTTTGATTGATTGCATGATGATTATATTATATAATATTCATATGCACTAAGATTTGAAGATCTGACCTCCGGGAATTCGAGCGCATTTCTTTATGAATAATAAATACAAGAATAAATCCCTCAAAAGGTTAGATTACATTTTTTCTACTGCTGGTGACGACAATCAATCTTAAGATAAATAACCAAGGGCTTATTATATGTTAGAATTATAGGCCGTATAGGTCTATCACTCATTGGGATGTGTCACCTCTCAGAGAGATAACTGTTACCAGTAGCAGTTCTCTAATGACCCCCAGGAATGCATCAGTCACTGTCTGGGAGATTGCAGCTGTAAATGATCGCACAGATGCATCTCTCCATCAACTCGGACATATATCACTCGCCAGTGTCAACTTAATATTAAATTATACTCTGGATTCCCATTGGAGTCAGAGAATGTGCTCTTCTCGCATTCAAGGAGTTCGCTTTTCACGAAACAGTGAATCACTCAGGACTAGGACTGGGGATAAAGGCGTCAGATCCCACTTTCATCTACACTACACATATATTAAATACGCAAATTTGTGGGGGGGGGGGNACTAAAAAATTTTTAATTTAATTATGAGACTTATTCAAGTATGCATGAAAAAAAATCACTATGCAGAGCGAAACGATTCATTGACCTTTTTTTATAGAAACTTTTGACGATATCGCGTGGCCATTTTTGTTCTAGGACATTTACATTATCCCCTGCGCCACTCAAAATCGTACGGCAGCATATATTGGACAAACAAAGGACCCCATAAAAAGACGAATCAGGAACCATGAACATGAAATTAAAAATAATAAAACCACTACAGCCCTTTCAAAACACTCTACTACTGACAAACACACTTTCGAATTTGGCAAATTCACACTTCTTGCTACTGAAACAAATCTTGAGAAACGACTTTTGGCCGAGTCTATTCACATACATTTAGAACATAACCCCATCAATGACAAAACAGACAAAGAATATATTTATTCCACATACAGTAATATTTTTCACATCTTAAAACAAAAATCACCATAAGACCACCCCATAGCAATGTTTTCCCCTCCCACTGTCCTACAGCGATATGTCCTGTACCGTATGTTATTCAAACAGTCTCATCCGTTCCCCACTCCTACGTCCGTTTCCCGTTCCTTTCCACAAAGCTTAAATACAAATTTTCTTGATGTAGACTCAGTTAAGCACGAGTCTCTCTCTCTTCCCATCACCCTACTTGGTATGTACACTTACGAATTTTATTATTTTTCTTTTATTTACAATATGTTTAGTATCCATTTTTATAATCGAGTACACACAGTTTTATATTTTCATTCATTAATCTTTGTTTGATTATCATTATTATTAATTATTATTTTGTATGTTTATCTTTCAAGGTATGAAGGTATGATATTCAGGCCAAAACGTTGGCTAAAATAAAAACTATTTTGGTTACAAATTAGTTTTCAATTGCTCATCTACCATAACCGAATTCCCGACAATCCTCTCTTCGTAAAGAAAATTATTTAGAAATACTTACATCTGCCATATATAGGAGTGAGCCAGCGAACGTCACAATTGTGAGTAAATAATACATTACCACAAGTGGAGAAAACAGTGCAATTGTATCTTCAAATATTCTGAAATTTAAAAAAAATAAAAAAAAATTTATTAAATAAGTGAAATAACCCATTTAGCAGGTGAACAATTTAATTTTAATAAATGAATATTTTATGTTCCATTTCACATTAATGTTTTTTTACCGTTTCTTCTTCCGGGTTGGACCGTGTCAAATTGGTGTTATTTGCCGAGCTTTCGCACATCATGTGATGGCTTCTTCAGGGCTGAAAAGAGAATGAGAGTTGTAAAAGAGAGATTTTTAAAATCCAGGTGGTATATAATTACCATGTTTTATACACCAGGTGGTAATTATATACCACCTGGATTTTAAAAATTAAGGATTTTAATTAAAGATTTAAAAATCTCTCTTTTACAACTCTCATTCTCTTTTCAGCCCTGAAGAAGCCATCACATGATGTGCGAAAGCTCGGCAAATAACACCAATTTGACACGGTCCAACCCGGAAGAAGAAACGGTAAATACTTCTGACGACCGTCGAAGCCTACGTGAACATGAATGTTTTGTTATTACCAGGATCTATTTGGATATCTTATTCTTCAAGTGTTAGGGTGAAACTGGACATTATCTTCTGAACAACAGGTGTAGACGGTTTCTCAGATAACTTATCCGCGGATAGGCGCTTCCTCGATAAGGCCAAGTAAAGAGAATGTGAGTAAAATAGATTTGAGGATAAATAAAATACTTAAGAAAATGAATATAGAACAAGTATTAACAAAAAAAAAAAAAGTGTCTACTATGCATAAGCTGCGTAATCTAAGCAGTTTCATACTTTCATTAATGATATATATAAATAAGAGTAAATAATGAAATTTAATTTACCAGCCAGAGAGAAAAAAGTACGTAAAAGGAATGACCACTACGCTTTACTTATGGTCAGCTAGGTAGCGTTGGGAAGCACTCAGGCATCACAGATTCGTAAAGTTCTTACTAAGCAAGCGTTATTCGCAAAAGTCATTATAAAGAAAATCCAACTTCAGAAAGTTAAAATCATGATGGAAATTGTGGTAAAGTAATCCCACATTTCATTATTAATTTGAATCGTATAGGGAGCCAGAAAAAAAAATCTCACTAGCTCAGTCGGGAATCGAACCCGGGTCTCCAACTTTCCGGGCGGGTTTGCTACCAACTACACCACCGAGGGAGAGCAGAATAATTTTTGGTTCCCCGCACCTCACTTTACTACGGGTCTGAACGCCAAGTACTCGGAAGAGCTAAAAAGCTTATTGACTTGTTAAATGCACTATTCACTCTCAAGAGAGCTCAAATTAACATAATTGGATAGTTGACGATTATAGACCTTTTACATGTTAAAATTTGTATAGAGCGCTGGATGGTAATAATAAATACAGTATACATTATCATTTAAAACCACTTTTCTTGTCTTCTGTGGACTTTCTATTCAAACAAATAGAAATAATTTTGAGGGCGTTTCCAATTACTTATCTTGCATAGATCAAAATAATTATTTTGGATTAACCACTGTAAAAATTAAAGGATATAAAAATGAATTCATTACAATTATTTTAGACGAGAACCAAGAGGAAATAATTGATAACTATCACGTTGGAAAAATATGTCAAAAGGTCTTTATAAAATTAACACTTTTATTAAATCCCCAGAATGAATAAAATAATAACGGAAACGATAATCTGTTACCTGTCGACAAACTAACAAGCAGAAAACCCATCAAAATAGAATATTGTGTTACATACAAACTCCTCTTCACTCATTTCAAGAACTTGAAAGGACACACAGCATAATGACCAATTACACTGCACAACAAAAAAATATTTTTTGAATGTTTCCTACACTAAATTAGTCTATTTCTACAAAAACGAAAATAGCATTGAAAATTTTTTATTAGCTCTGGTTTTTGAGATATACAGCACTTAATCTTAAAGAGTAGTTATACTATACGTGAAAAGTGAAAGTACAAAAAACAATATTGTTATGTTTCTTTTAGAATATTTTAAGTACAAAATTGATAAAAAAAACATTATTCTTAGTGTTTTGACAAATAATAGAGGTTTGTACCACCAAATTTCAATTAAGTCAATCCGATGTATTGTAAGATCGCTGTCGTTTAGCTTGTCTTTTATAAAACACTTCTGGAGCATCCTGTACTGAGCTGTCTGTACTGAGATATTTTCACATCATGTTTTAGAAGATTCCACTGTTGTAGTCTTGACCCTAACAGCTCAGCCTTTTCCTTAGACAAGCCAAGATCTCTTACCATATAAGGTCACTCAACTCTGCTTGACTAATTCTGTGCGGATCACTAGACCTATCGCTTACATCAAAATCAGGGTCATAGGATGTAGAAGGATGGGTTGCTTCTTGTAAACAGACTTCATCACTTTCCTCTAAAATTTCATAGTTTTGGGGTGGAGAAGGGACTGGCAAATTGTCTGAGTGTGGTACAGGCCGAAAAGCAGATGGGAGATTAGGGTATTTCACCGTTCCTCTTTTCTTCATAGATAAACCTTGCTTAATGGGAGGAGTTAAGCAGAAATAACAGTCGTCTGTATGATTGGTAGGCTCACGCTAAACCATAGGTACTGCAAAAGCCATTGCCCGCTTGTTATTTTTCAGCCACTCTTGCAATATGACGGAACAAGAATTACAACATATATGAGGAGCCCATGATTTATCTTGGTCCCCAACTTTTACACCAAAATAATGTTCATAGGCAGTCTTAATGATAGGTGACATTTTACGTTTCTGAGCCTTAAATGTTATTTCACCACATATATAGCAAAAGCTATCGACAGAATTCACACACTTTCGAGGCATTTCAGATCAGCACTTAAATTAATTTAAAAATCAACTTCACACGATAATTTCAATAGCAACCACGTGCGTACAATTGACAAACTCCCAAAGGTTATGTTTACTACTTATGAACAGCTGATGAGAGGGGTGTTATGTAAACAAACATGTGTACCAACTGTTGGTGATGAAATATTTCATTTAATGGAAACTCAATATATATATAATAGAATGATACTACATCTTGAAAACAAGAGCTAATATATAATTTTTAAGGTCATTTTCGGTTTTAACACGTGGAAATAAAATCAGCTAATTTCAACCCCGAAACAAAAACTTTGTTGTTCAGTGGAATTAGTAAAATTTACGTGGGATTAAATACCACAAAAAAAAATTGTTAAAATGAAAGATTTACTTTTTTTGGGATCCCTTTTTTGGTTGTTGGCTGAACCAGTACTCAAGGAGTCATTCACTAAGTCCTTTGAAAGGTATCTGATGACAACCTAATCGCAGAAGAAGTCCAGAAGAGGCTGCCTAGGAAGAATATTGCCTGCTTCTTCAGCCACCTCAATGCCTGCTTCTATCGAGAATTTTTTTAAAATTTATTATAAATGTATAAATTAATTTTTATCCTATTTCACATTATACCTACAATGATGTTATAAAACAATGTCCTGATCATTGCAAATTACCATCCTTATTCTTATTTTGTTAAAACAGGATGTCATCTTTGGATCAGCTGTGTTTATGTTTACTCTAAACGGTTTGCTCCTGATTGCCTTCTACGTGATTTGGGGGAGAAGTTTTGTGAAGCTTGCAAATAATATGGATACAATCTGTGCAATGATTATTATTGGTGATGAAATATTTCATTTGTTGAAAACTCAATATATATATATAATAGAATGATACTATGTCTTGAAAACAAGAGCTAATATATAATTTTTATGGTCATTTTTGGTTTTAAAACGTGGAAATACATTAAAATCAGCTGATTTCAACCCCGAAACAAAAACTTTGTTGTTCAGTGTTATTACTTTATTCAACCGAAACGGTTATATACGCTTATTGATTTTTTTAAAATTGATCACATAAAACTACATTCAGTACTAGATAAGAAAGGAATTCAGACCGATTGAAGCAGGCATCAGAGATGAAACATTTTTCAGCTCTGTAATTCACGAACTAAACAAGGATTTTCACTGAAATATCAAAATAAATTGGACGTTTTCTTCGTTAATAATAAAAAAAATGACCTGATCTCAAATACTTTTAGGTAGCCAGAAGAAAGCCTTTTGTTGTTGTCTCAACGACAAAGTGAAATAAAGAACAAATGAACTAGAGCAGAACCGGTCGGATCCAGAATTCAAGAAGCCCTAGGTTACTAGCTTCTTTGGTTCACCCATGACAGGAACCAAGGATGCCGGCTACCGCATTGCCGAAGAGGATGAAGGAGCTTCAGGAGCGGCCATTGACATCCTGGAGGAATGGCTCGGACATGGCTGCGATCGGTCTAGACATCTGTAGACAGTTCCAAAGTAGCAGTTCCAATTCCATTTTGAACATTCCAATTACACATCAATGAGTTCCGAAAAGGTACACGCTCATATAAATAAATAAATATATATATATATATATATATATATATATATATATATATGTGTGTGTGTGTGTGTGTGTGTGTGTGTGTGTGCGTGTGTGCGCGTGTGTGCGCGCGTGTGCGGGCGTGTGCGTGCGTGTGCGCGCGTGTGCGCGTGTGCGCGTGTGTGCGCGCGCGCGCGCGTGTGTGTGTGTGTGTGTGAATCATGTATAAGTGCTCATTTTAAAAATGTAACACCTGTAAATAAATTTTTAAAGTATAACGAGTCAATTAAAATTTAACGGGAAGTCAATATTCAAAGAAATTATGTTGGACATTAATGTACTTGGAAATGAAAGATGATATCTCGATGGGCTTGGGGCCTACCACTGGATAATGGCATTGAGGGCTGGGGTTCACCCATTATCTACAGATCCACCCCCCCCCCCCCAGATTATTGTCCA
>KZ808397.1:34403-51671 GCA_000696205.2 Oncopeltus fasciatus | reverse complement strand
AAAAAAAAAAGAAAAAATTATACATTAAAATAAGTAATAACAATATTAATTTTTAGTGCAAGGGAACAGAATAAAAAATCTAACTGTCCCAGCCAGGACTCGAACCAGGAGAAAGGTATTCACAATTTGAAAAGCTAGGTTGCAACATGAGCATTAAATTGGATTTTTTACACAGCCACCTTGCTAATTTCCCGGACAATCTTGGTGCAGTGAGTGATGAGCAGGGTGAGCGTTTCCATTAAGATTTGAGGGTCATGGAAGCAAGGTATTGGAAGCAAGGTAGATGGGACGTACATATGATGGCTGACTATTGTTGGAGCATCAAGCGCGAATGTACACAAACTAAACACTCCAGAAAAGCTACAAACGCTAATTTTTATCTTAGGTTTTAAGTAATGTTCATTAATTAAACAATTTTATATGAATGACCTCGATATAACTTACATTAAATGTTTTGTAAACTGTATATTTGGTACGTTTTTATTTTATGTTCTTTTAAATGCATGATTTTTATTATTTCTGAGGATATCCTGTAGTTTAAAAAGTTGTCGTGATAGACAAAATCTGAGGTTATTCTCAGATTCAGACGCCAAGAATTAGTGAAAAAACTGTGTCAGATTATCTCGTGTTAAAAACTAAAACCCAGTGTTATCTCGTATTTTACAAATTATTGAGGTTTTCCACTTTTTTACTTTTGAATTTTAAGTAAAATTGTATTATATACCTGGTATTTCTCATTGTTTACAATTGCGTAGGTTGTACAGACTATTTTGAACAGCAAGTAAGCAGCTATCAGTGCGCTGTAGCAGCACTGGAGTTTAGGGTACGATTCTCCTCCATGCCAAGGCAACGGTAGACCAGATCTTCTTCCATATAAGTGAACACTCCTATAAGAAAAACACATCAATCAGTGTAAAATATTCTGTCTTACTCCTTTTTTTTTAAAAAAAAGCTCTCATTTGTTAACATAAATTGGCTTTAAAGCATACAAAAACAATTAAAATTAGGAAACAAATTAGGTGAAGTGGATTTTAAAGACGAGGGAATGATTCTATTGTAAATTACACGCAAACACCTCAGTGTGTCGGTTGAGTTACTAACTGTAGAGGCCATGTAAAACTTATTAAATAATGTAATTCAATCTGAGGGTAATGACGAATGTATGTATGTAATTATGTATGCGGTACAATTAATTTTTCATAAATACAATGAAAAAATCAAAATAAACATGTATTTACCATTTCATCTTCCGGGTTGGACCGAGTCAAATTGTTGTTATTTGCCGAGCTTTCGCACATCATGTGATGTATTCATGAAGAATGGCTACGACCGCAACACTATAGACAAGATCCAGAGAAAGAGAAATATGCAGCGCAACAAGGAAGAACGAGAAGCCGAAGAATTCCAAGGACAAGTGACCATCCCCTACGTCAAAGGGACAACAAAATAAGAACAACATTCAACACGGACAGAAAAATAACAGACATCCTTCACAAACCTAAGGATAAACTTGGACTTCGGACTCCAGGAATTTACAAGATTCCCTGCTCCTGCGGAACTTCTTACATCGGTGAAACCGGAAGGACGATAGACATACGTCTCAAAGAACACATCGCAGACATCAAACACGGACGCACAGAAAGGTCAGCAGAACACTTCGCCAACACCTGCCACCACATCAAATTCGAAGACGCCTCAATACTGGCCCGGGAAAGCAACTACTATCGACGAACCATCAGAGAAGCCATCGAAATAACCAAGAATCCGAAAAATATCAACAAAGAAGACGGATACAGACTGAGCAAAAACTGGAAACCTGCGCTAATTGACAAGAGAATCAGTGACAACCAATCAGTGACCAGCTACCTGACTACTCCAGAGAACACAGTATCAACCAATGGGAAGGCAGACTTCGCCCAAGGACAAGACCGCGCCGGGATTATACACCACCTGGTGTATAAAACATGGTAAATATATACCATCTGGATTTTTAAAAATCTCTCTTTACAACTCTCATTCTCTTTTCAGCCCTGAATAAGCCATCACATGATGTGCGAAAGCTCGGTAAATAACAACAATTTGACTCGGTCCAACCCGGAAGATGAAATGGTAAATACATCTGACGACCGACGAAGCCTACGTGAACAAAATAAACATGTCAAACCCTGAACATTTATAATATTTTTTTCTCTTCTTTCATTTGCATTGAGTATTTGTGTCTTTCCAGTATTTTCTTGGTATATTTCCTTACGTTTCCAAAATTTATACTATAGTAGTTTATTATTTAACTACGTCAGAAATTTCTTTCTTAAATGGTTAGATAGCTTCGTTAGTTGGAAAAATATTATTTGGAAGAAGATGGTAGAAATTTGGATAAATTATGACCATAAACTAAAACAATCTGGATGTATTTTTGTTGGGGTTTGGTCAAGTTAGATCCAAAAATTTATCTACCAGATAATTAAAAATACACATTTTTAAAATTGTATTTTTTTTATCTATCTTGATCGAACCCCAACAAAAAAACACCTACTAATAAAATCTACAGTCAAAAACTCTCCATTTGTACTTCAAAAAATCTTAAATTTTCATTATAAGTAGTTACAATCTATTTTATCTCCTTTACATGTATAAATGTATATTTTCTTCCATTTATACTTTAACAAAAACGATGATAAGGAAACATTTAATTTAACTAATAAATGGTATTCGGACTTCCAGGGGCGCCGGGTGAGCTGAGTAAATCTATTTGGTGCTCCAGTGTGGCGTCGCGGGTTCGAGCCTTAGCAGATTTTTTAAATAAATAAATACCCTCCCACTGCCATGGATGATTAGAATAGAGTGGTTATAAGCTCCAAGTGGTGGGATAGGAGGAACAAAAAAAAAAAGAAAAAGAAAAAGGGCCTTCATGTTGAAACTGTGTAAACGAAGCAATTCCTCATGCGATTCCGCCGTGATGTATATTTGTATTTGAACTTTCCATGCCTTGTAATCCGTATACTTATGGAATATATGTTATATCAATAAATAAATCGAACTTAAATTTCAAGGCTCTCAACTACATAATACGCCGTCTGTGGTGAAAGTATAAACATATTTATACCTCCTTGACATTTTAGTCTATCTCCAATCCTTTTCGTCCGATTTTTCTCAATAATGGCATTAGTATTGAATTTTATGTTTAAAAACAATATGCCATATTTCTCTTACAAAAAACAACAAAAAACTAATTGCACAATCTAGGCCAAAAGTTAAACCACCAATCCACATTGCTAGATTTTGCAGTGTAATTCCTAAAATATTTGTTTCATAAAGATATCTGTGCCGAGTTTCATTTATCTTAGCTGACTACTGCACCAGGTACATAAAGAAAAAGTTTCGTAGTACCACTAATCATTTCATGTCATCCCTCAACTCTCATTCGCCTCATTTCACTCTTGTACAAACTCAGTCTTGCTGATATTTATATTTTTAAGCGATATGGCAAATTTAATAGAGGAAAGCAATACATTTCAGTTTGTAGGCCGTAAACAACAGGTAAACCGTGAATATTATATATATATATATATGTACATTCTATAAATAAACATATATATTTTTGTGACTATCATTGTTGATGTCTCAACAATCTACATTTCTTCGGAATTCACTGTCAACTGGACACTACGAGCAGTTGGACGCCTCATATTTACCTCTTCTTGTTGCCAGACTTAGAGGGCCTCTTCGTTCTACTCACTATTCTTATTGAGCAATGTCTAAAGCATGAGATACTCCTAGTCAAAATATTAACTAAAATTGATTTATTTACTGTTTATCTTAGATTATCTAAGCTTCGGCTTTATGCTATACAACTAAAAAGAAAACAGTTTTGCTTAAAAAAAAAAGTAAAAAAAAAAAAAATAAAAAAAATAGTATACATTGCAAAACATAGTATACAGTGCAAGGGAACAGAATAAAAAATCTAACTGTCCCAGCCAGGACGCAGGATAGCAGGAGATCCAGGTTCGAGTCCTGGCCGGGACAGTTAGATTTTTTATTCTGCTCCCTTGCACTAAAAATTGTTACAATTTACGTGGGATTAAATACCACAAAAAATAATATTTATACACAATAACGCGCTTCTCTCAAAATAATAAGCATGTGACGGACTGCTTCATACGTCGCTGTACTCTCATTATAAACATATAAAATCGGCAATGTTTTGATAACCAGACCCATTTATTTAGGGATTATGAGGATGTAATTTTTACTTGACAAGAAATATATAATTTTATAAAAACACTTCATTTTTTTTTTAAAGATTTTTAATTACATGGGACATTCAAAAAGAAGAATTTTGTAGAGATTGAAGAATAAAAGAAAAATATTTGTAATAAACGTTTTTTTACATAATCAATTCTTTCGAAAACGAAAAGACGTTAAATCACTGAAATTTTCTTGTTGAGACTAGAGATTCAAGATGAATTTTTATTATTTTTTAGGGTATTATACAGTATCATTTAAAGTAAAATTATAATGTAATAATAAATGAGGATAATAAATAGTATTTTTCTTTTTGTTACATAATTTTGCTTTCTTATTGAACAAAGTATTCAATTGAAAAACTATTTTGTTTGTCTTACTTTATTATTATTTATCATAGTAAAAATTGGTAGTTCAGAAAAATCCATTAAGTTATTTGCAATAAAAATTTTATTACAAAACAAATGCATGTGAAAAAAAATGTAACTACAAAACTAGTAAATAAAATTACATGTAAAGCCTTCTAGAAATTACAAGAATTGTGATTTTATATAATTTGTACAAATTTAAAGCACACTCATAGTCACACGCACGCACTAATATCTGTTTTAGAAATGTATCAGAGATATATGACATCAGATTTGCATAAGTAAAATGAATTACCATGAAAAGGAAAAATTGTATGGAAATACCTGTAGGAGGTGAAGAAGCGAAGGGTCGACATGACGGGAAGATAATGGATCCTTTCGAGCCTCATGAGGAAATGGGGACATGAAATATGCAAGGATACTCATGGCGTGTCCTGTTCCCACGATGGAACTTGATAATTTACCAACTTAGCCTATCCTAATTAACGAAATTAGGAAGACATTTTTCCTAACCACTTCCTTCAAAAAATCATAAGAGCATAGCTTATGTAAAAGTGAATTCATTGACTTTAAAAATTCACCAAAATGGCCATTCAGGGGATAATGACAGTGGGTCCGTCGAAAAGATGATCCTAAATTATGAAGTGAATGATGTAAGCTCTTTATTTATCAGGGTGAACTTTTTCTTAAAAGTGTTATTTATTGTGATTTTCTTTTAGAATAATTTGAAAAAGAAATATAATATTTTACTCAAAATAGCCCCATTCCACTATATTTGAACATTATGGAAGAGCAACCCCTCACAGTTCAACATGAGATCAAGACTTGACAACCACCACCAGCTGACAAAACATAAAGTTCTATTTGTCAAAGCAAGAGAGCGTTTGGCAAGTATGTAGTTTTATCAATTAATTACCTTTATACCTAATGAAATATATTTGAAGGGTCTAATATAATCTGTATGAGGAGGAGGATGAGAGATTCCGGACAACTGCAGCTACTAAGGTCCTTGCGTCCGAGTCACCAAAAAATCAAGTCATTAGGAGGAAAATTAGAAAAAAAAAACAAGTTTATATATGCTTGAACATGACTATCTCCTTTAGGAAATTCATTACTCTGGCTGTATTAACTACGACATTTCCCAAAGAATATTTTAATTCTCGGGCAACAGAGTGTTTTGCTCTGAGATTATATGTCGAACTGTGGTGTTGACACCACAAGCAGCACACACATGCTGGAAAACCACGCTCGAACATATATTCGTGTGTAAACCTTGTATGGCCGATTCGAAGGCGGGCCAGTACCACCTCTTCACGTCTGCTGGAGCGATACGATGTCAACCACTTGAACTTAAGATTCAATTAACTTTACTAGATTTACCTCTACATATAAGACCAAGTTCTCATGTTGAGGTAGTTAGTGCATTAATTTGTATATTGTAAGATATTTTTGGTAATACATTTCGAATGGAGTACCAATAAATTTGAATTAGTTCATATCTTTAGTCTAAGTTAATACGTTTTAGTCGACTGTGTAAAACTGCAAGTACGTCTACGTATGGTCTACGAGGAAACTGAGGTTTCTAACATCACTTGAAAATTGCTCGGGAAACAGGTGGTCACAAAGTGGATACTTACACAAAGTTACAGAGGCTGCAAGTCAGTCTTGGAGAAGTAAACTTTCATTTTTCACTGATGCAGCCTTTTATTAACATAGAGTAGCTGATTTCAGAAGTTTGGAAAACTGCATTTACTTTGGAGGAAAAGGAAATTATTAGTAAACAGTAACTTAATAAAGTAGAGGACCAAGAGTATTGTCTTGTAGGGTTAAGAGGATGATTATACTGAGCGCAATCGAATATGAAAGGTTTTGTAAGGTAAATAGTGCCTAAGGATAACGTAATAAATCGACGTACGTAATAATGAAGGGAGTAGAGGCTTTTGGGCTTAGAGAGTAGATCGGGGGGAAAAGAAAAATATAGCTACATTTAGAAAGACATGGGTAAATTGAATTGTTTACGCTCAAGATTAGCAGAAGGATCTGGAAAGCCTGCTGCCATGTAGGATGTGGTGAACGAAAACCAAATGTTGTGAATATAGAGGTTGTGTTATGAGGAGTTGTTTCTAATGGAGGCTTTTGAAGGGCGGAGAGCAACTAGTGGGCCTATAGGAACTGGAAGATAATAGAGATTAATTTGGAATGTTTTTATGGGGTCTAGAAATGTGTGTGTCTGAGGATGCTATTCTCATGTGGGTATGATTAGGTAAGCTTTCCTGGGAGGGTCATGTATGTCTTGAGCTATGTTATGGTCTTCTCTTAGAGGAACTAATCTTAGGTTCATAGTGTGCATTACCTCGAAAGCATAAAAGGCTTTGGGAGGATGAAGACGTGGGGATGAGGGTTCGGGAAATGTTCTTGAATGATCGGGATCTTGCTCAGCGGTCTCTGGTGCAGGATGAAAACAGTCTTCAATTCAACGTTCTCTCTAATGAAGAGACCATGGAAACCTTTGAAACCTCACAACGAGCAATTATAACCCGCGGTGCGTAAAGTGTGGCGGTCCGCATCACGCCAGCAACTGCCAAAAGAGAAGGGAGGAACCTGCTACTTGCGCCCACTGCTTCAAAAACCATCCTGCCTGCAACAGGGGCTGCGATTTATACAAGCAGATCAAACAAAAAGTATACAATCAACAAGTATCATCGCAGCAACCTGAAACCCGAAACTTGCGCCCACCATCAAAAATTGTCCAGTCGGTTGTCTCTTATCAATCTGTCATCCAAGAACAGAAGCCAACAGAGAAACCCACCGAGGCGGACCCACAACCCAGGGCTAGATCTCTATCTCGAACAAGACGCCAGCCTCACCAGCAACAGCAACCTCAGCCACAGACCTCGTCTCAGCCTCCACCTCAGCCTCAACCACGTATATCACGGCTAACCATCTCACTCATCCCTGCTTAGTAGGGGGAAAAAGAGGCTTGTGGCACACGCAAATGGGGAAAATGGCGGACACCATGGTTTCCCGCCAAAATTCAAACCTCTAAGCCTACATCTTTGGGTTAGCGCTCGGAGTCTTACCTTTAGATCCTATTCTTCGTTTCATTTTCTATATGTACATTATATATATAATGTGTTAATTAGCACATTTCATCTAAAAGGACTATGCTATGAAAAAATGACGCAAGGGGTGTGTCAACGAGCGAACTTCTTTAGAATGCACTCGTATGTTGCAGGTTTAGTCTTTTTGATATTTTTCTGTCTTATAAGTCTCATGTGGGAATTGTGTGTAATTTTGTACTTCATCGACGTATGGTGTAGAAGATACTCAAATGAGCGGATTTCCTTAAAATATGCTTTGCGGGTTTAGTATTTTCGAATATTTTAATAAAGTATTGAGTTTTTATGTAATTTTGTACTTCATCGACGTATGATGTAGAGGATACGTAAAGGAGCGGATTTCCCTAAAATATGCTTTGCGAGTTTAGTATTTTTTTAATATTTTATTGAAATACAGGGTTTTTATGTAATATTGTAATTATTTGACGTACGATGTATAGAATACGTAAATGAGTGAATTTCCTCAAAATATGCGTTGAGGGTTATGGATTTTTGCAGAATTTTTTCTTATTATAGGTTCTTTTATGGGTTTTGTCATCTATAAGGCCGTGCGTCAAGAACTAAATTTCGTATTGTTATTGCGGGTTTAGTATTTTGATATATTTTTTCATTTTAGTCTAACAATTTCTAATGTGGAATCTGGCGTTTTTTAACAATATGGCGCAAGTGGAGCGTCCAACTGGTAATTTTTAGATATGTGTGTTGCGGGTTTAGTATAACATATAATTTTATTGAAATATAGGGTCTTTATGTAATTTTGAACCTGATCGACGTTTGGTGAAGAGGATACATGAACGAGCGAATTTCTTTGAAATATGTGTTGAGGGTTTAATATTTTCGTGTTTTTCATAGTCTTATGAGGGTCTAATGTGGACGCAATTCTACAATATGTCCTATTCTAGGGACCCAAGGTCAAAAGGACCAAAAGCATAATAACAGAGGAGAGGGAAGTTAAAATATTGAATTAAAATAAAATAATCTTGGAGTTAAAGGGGAAAAGATAATCCTTAACACATAATCCACCGGATGAGAGATATACACCTACATTCATTTTACATACACGAAATCAAATTAAGCCTTAAAATAAGTCCGAAATTTGTAGAAAATCATTTCGTCATCTATATAAAATAATATGAAAATATCAAACCTAAATATTTTTTACGAAGTTCGCCTATTGACGCACCTCCTGAGTTTCATTCTACAATATGACCAATTCTAGGGCACAAAGATATATTTTCAAAATTACGAATAAAAATGCTTGCCATAGATGTTTAGAATAGGGTGGTAAATAACAGAGTATTGGGGAGTAGCTCCAAGGGGAATTACGATAAGTAATTATTTAATTAAAAAAATAATCAGCCCCGCAACAGGCCCAAGGGGGAAATACATATTAAGATCTAATGGCACACTAGAGAAGGTGTGGTAAGCACCCCGGTCTCAATTTTCAATTCAATGGAATGGCTAGGTGATCCCTAGGAGCACGCTAGGGATTACAAAGAGAAGCACAGAAAGAAAAAGTTGTGGGCTGTGGGATTTGAACCTGAGACTCAGGTGTCTAGTACCAAGGGGATGAGGGATCAAATGTTAAATAGAAGAATATTGGGGGATTATCTCCACAGGGGGGTCAAATATATCGTTAAACTCATCATAACATGGGAGGGAGGATTAACTTCAAAAGTCACGTGACAAAAATCAATGAACAAAAATGCGTTCAAGTTAATTTCCAACTGCGAAAAAAAGACTTCCCTGAATTGTGAAATTTAACGATATTCCTTTTCCACATTCAAATTCCGTTCTTTACCTTGGGTTCCATCTTGACTTGGCGATATGGACTTCTATACAGACTCATGAACAAGAACTGCAATCTTACGATTGAAAACAAACTGACGCTCTACAAAAACTTATTACGACCAATCTGGATATACAGTGTAGAAATCTGGGGCCAAGCTTTCCAACACCCAAAGAATCCAGTTCTTTCAATCCAAAACTCTGAGAATAATTTTAAATTGTACCTATTATGTATCTAATTCATCCCTTCACCACGATCTTAATATCACTTTTGTTCTAGACCTCATTTCTTCCCGCTTTACCCTTTTCCACAGTAAACTGCCATACCATCCTAATCCACTAACACAGACCATGTCTTCCGACTCCAACCCCTACAACCCTCCCTCGTCGACTCAAACGAAGATGCCTCCTGGGGACATAATCTGTAAATAATTTGAGAGTTGTGTCACTGGTCACCTTCTCTCCTCATGTGGTTGTCATAATTTTTTTTAAATTCATTGTGGTGATCAAATTACAAAATGTTTTAATTTAACAGAATGTATGAAATAAAAGTTTAATAATAATAAAATTAAAAAAAAAAGAATACTCTAACCTCGTAAAAACCCATTTTACTTTTCGAGGAAAAGACATAGTTTAGTTATTTGTTTCATGACGGTGCCCTACAAACTGTCTTTACAGTTGCTGCTAGAAGCAACTAGAAAAATATCATGTTATTTATCACGAATTTTTTCCAATGAAACTTAGCTTTATTGATGAGGAGTTTTATTCCAACAAAATGATTTTTCTCCTCACTCTTTCCGTCGCGCCAAAGAAAAGTTTCATGGAATGGTATCAGTGTGGGATCGAGCAATTAGCTAGCAGATGTGTAATGACGGATATAGCAATTGGCTATTAGTAGTATTTTTTATCAGATACATAATAAAGAATAAATATTTGCTTGAAAAACAGTTTTTTTGGGTGTGTTATTCATCCCGTGTTATTCATACTTTAATGGTAGAAGTAGAATATTTTAATCTGAAAAAATTTAATTCGCAAAATAACAACAAATATTACCAAATACTTTCCGATGATTAATGAAATCTTGTGAATAACATCAGAAAAAAACTCTAAAATGGTATTGTCCAATTATATCAAGTGAATATATGAATATTAACATAAACATTTTAGAAATAATGAGGAATTTGCTTAGATTTACTTATTAGTTGGAAAGAAGGTCAAAATTATATTCTTAAATTTGAACTTTGGTGAAGTTATAATATGACTGAAGGTTTACCAATAATAAAAAATTCCAGTTTTCATTCAAATTCCTTTATTTTTCACTGCTTAGTGCTTTTGAGGACCTTTTCATCATAGCATGAAATATCCAGGTCTGGGTATGGAGAGACAGCAAAATAAAAAAAAGGATTTTTAGTGAAAAATTGTACTAAATGTGTACCCCTCACCAAAGTAGTTATATAAGTGTGATTTTAGCCGTAATTCTAAGATAATAATGAAAGTGATAGAGTTAATGTTCTTCTCGTCACAGAGTTTTTTTATTCAGCGTTCTGGCAATCATAAGTATCTCTTAAAAATAACTATCGATTAACAGATAAATTCAAAATGTTTCTTGTCCAACCACTGACAGAAGTGAGACTGAACCCAGAGGAGGAATTAACTCCCACGATACTAGAGAGCAACGAAGAAAGGCAGATGAAATGGAACGATAGCGCTATTGATAAGAATCTGATAAAAAACTAACATTAAGAGCAAAAAAACAAAAAAAAACAACAGCATAGTTACAGAAGTAGAGGTTTAGGTAAACTGCTCGTGACTTAATGTTTTCAGTTCTTTTATTTGACAGCTGCTAATGTGATTTCATTGCATGAGTGTTTTATTTAAAGTTTAAAAGTTAATGCTGTTAGTACATGGAAGAAAGCTTATTATTGTTAGCCCATTAATCACTTTTTCTAAACTCGAACTGAAGAATGCATCTGTTGTATACTAAAAGTACGCTGTAGACATTTTCTGTACAGAATTTTCTTTGGGGTGATTTCTGTACGGTATTTTCTTTGTGGTGATTTCTGTCGTACTGATTTCTATCGAACACCAGTCGTGACTAGCTCAGCTGCAACACTGAGAAAGTTCAAAACCTCAGCCCTTCATCTGGGTCAGTCGATATTCTCAATATCTAGGTCTTAGTCTTACCCTTGCTCTTACCAATGCAATTTTGTATATAGCAGCTATATTTTGTTGTCAATTTGAAAATATTTAATATAACCCACGTTTCATTGTGACTGGGATGGAGGTGTATCAATTTATCAAAAGCTATAGACAAATAGATAATCCAATTTATACTTGATTTTATTTATTCACCACCGAACCCTACGCTGCCATAAGAACTGCCATCTGGACTATAGTATTCTGAAGTCCGCCGGTATTTGTTTTAGCATAGTATACTGCGGATTGCGAAAGCTTTTGAGATAATTATATAGATGCTATGCTGGGCTACACAAAAGGGTTTCTTGATATTCTTATATTGTGTAATACAGATAAAAACCGAATAATTCAGTGTTTGTCAGTGCTTGAATATCTTGACTATCATTGGGAGCAAGAGTTTTTCTTTAAAGAATTTTAATGAAATTTGAAGCTAATCAGTTTGCAGTATTCCAACAGAATAATGAGTTTGTGAGTCAGGTTGGGGCAACAGTAGGTAGGAGGAGGTTGAGATTGTCGGTGAGATGAAGGGCCCCAATGAATGAATGTTTGAGCATTCCTAGACCCAGGCACCACCATGTCCACTAGCTCTTGTGAAATGTCCTATTCAGAATAAGCAGGGGGAGGTACTTGTAGATGTTCGAGCAGTAAGGAGACACAATAGGTTCCTGGAGGGGATGCTGCTCACCAAATACTTCAATCAGCTGATTCCAGTCGACTTCCTCCAGCTCCTGAAGGGTTCTTCATTGAAACAGAAAAGAGAGAAGATTGTCAAATGCAGAAGAGCAATCATCGACGTTGTCTGAGGGACTGCGGCCAATCCGAAGATGAAAGAGGTAGGCGTTTGAAGAGGATATTGAATTGTGAATGTGTTTGTGAATGAATTGGCTCCCTGACATTTGCAGCTGTTGGGGAAATTCAATCAATGTGTTTTGATACTCATGCATTTGATTAATTAACAGTACTTGATTAAAGGCTATAAATCACTAGGCTTTGAGCCATCGTAATTTAGAAGTTATTATACATGCAATTTAATACCTAAATATTCCTGTAATCACCAGAAAAAAAGAAATGGATTTTTTTTCTTCTCTTTTTCACTTAATTATCCATTAATTAAGTGTTAAGCTAAAAAACTAAAATTTTATTAATTTTTCAATTTATTGATACAAATACAAATTTATTTTTGTTGTTTAGGGAAATAAAAATGTATATATATATATATGTACATTCTATAAATAAACATATATATTTTTGTGACTATCATTGTTGATGTCTCAACAATCTACATTTCTTCGGAATTCACTGTCAACTGGACACTACGAGCAGTTGGACGCCTCATATTTACCTCTTCTTGTTGCCAGACTTAGAGGGCCTCTTCGTTCTACTCACTATTCTTATTGAGCAATGTCTAAAGCATGAGATACTCCTAGTCAAAATATTAACTAAAATTGATTTATTTACTGTTTATCTTAGATTATCTAAGCTTCGGCTTTATGCTATACAACTAAAAAGAAAACAGTTTTGCTTAAAAAAAAAAGTAAAAAAAAAAAAAATTAAAANGACAGGATGAGGAGAGAGGGAGAGAGAGAGAGAGTGAGAGAGAGAGAGAGAGAGAGAGTAGTCTAATCAATTCCAACATTTCAAACCCTTTAGACACTAGAATTATAATTAAAGAATTAAATTTCAAATTACAATTTTAATTATTTTTATAAGCAATAATAACGAAACTAATTTCAAAGGATAGATTGCATTTTGCGAAAAATCCTACAGTGGGATAGGGGGGTGGAATTTGTTAATCATTTTATTTTTTTGCTGGAAGTGAAAGTCATTATTTAAGGGATGAAAGAATCAGACCCTCCTTCAATCTCTTTTGTATTTTATTACAATACGCCCAATCCTCGAGCGAGATTTCTACTTCTTCAAGGGAAGTATCTATCAGACCTTCCCCGAAGAGGACGGGCGTTGACGTGCATTAGTAGAACTAGATCGCTGTTAGTCCATCGTTAGAACTTTTCTTCCAACAGCTACGTGTTTCGTGTACGCATTTTAAGATAAGCCCTCACAGAAAACGACAGAACCTCTAGAAGTAGCATTCCTTGCTCGCATACGACATTGAAAAATTTCTTTTCCAACCAAGCCAAAACGACACAGCAAGCACAGCTGTCTGGGGATATCTGAGAACCACTTGTGCCTTGTAGGTGAAACAAAGTATTTTCTCTGAGTTTCCATTGCGTTTGAGGGTCTGCAAAAAGAAAATCGTCACCTGATGAAGCATGAGAGACAGAAGCCGCTTCATACTCTTGTTATTTTTCAACCGAAATCTGTCAATTTCAATTTCAAGAGGAATAAATGACCCAAGAAAAGGTGATCTCTTATTATTATCATTGTGATAATGAAGTGCATCTCACACTAAGTACTTCATAAGGATGAGCTCTGTCTGCTAGTAGAAGCTTTTCCAGCTCCTGCTCAGCCATGAAAAAGTGTGCGATTCGTTGCTGAGCAATTCTATTATTGGAAGAATTAATCCTGGGACCTATGTGAATATGTTTTATTGTAATGGACGACTATATAATTATGGATTTGATGATTCCAGCTTAGTGTAGAATGTACTTTTATAACAATTATGCACATTTAAGGAAAATGCTTATAAATTAAGAAATTCCTTTTCCTCTCTAACCTTTCGGTCAGTCCACAGCAGACCTCGGTGACCATACTTTTTGCTCTCATTGTTCTCTCACAAGTAAATTAAATTTACTTATAAACTTATCCACTGAACTATGCACTATTTTTCTTAGCTCGTTTACGGTGAGAAGGGATTTCTAGGATTAACTCATCCATGGGTTTGTAAAAATAATGTTAAATGAGTTTTATAAGATGCAACCAAGTCTCTCTTTAAACAAATATGGAAAATCTTCATAGAGAACACAGCTCCCGTGACGGATTTCTCATCCATACACAGGGCTCTTCTCCGTCCTTCCAATTTCTGCTCTCCCCCAAATTTGCACCCTCAGGAATATCCGTCGAAGAGGATTACCTATTGCCTCTGCGAAAGTGAGTAGTTTATGAGAGTGATCCTAGCAATTATAGGATAATCCCATGTGGCTCAAGGGGAATTATACAATTTCATTACAATCCACCCCATCACATCAGCAATTTATGTAATCAAAACAACGCTCTACCTCTACATTTTTAATATATTTGTTAATTCCATTTTTTTATATGTAAAATAATATTAATATAATAATAATAATATTTGACCAGCTTATGTGAATAAACCGTTCTTTTTTTAAACAGTATTGTTATTCAACATTCATAAATTTAATTTGCTTTCTTTCTTTATTTATTAAATTCATATAATTATAAACCACTGATATTTATTCATACTGTTTTGCTCAAAAAGCTATAAGAATACCCAGAACCTCTGATTCTCCTTCTGATTGTATTGAATTTTAACATGCTCATCATGAAATAGAGAGTAGTCAGAATATAATATTTAAAACTGCTACTCCAGAATGATTTGGTAATAGTGATTTGGTCTAGTTACCAAGCTACTGCTTGTACTGTTTAATGCCAGTAATTACTGTGATCGATAGCTTCCCATCTGACAGTTGGGAAGAGCGAATTACCTTAATTACCAAGTTAGTTGTGGAAGTGTTGGCAAGATTGTCGCGAGGACCTTTTTATATTTCATGAAGTTCTGACAACAGGATTCCCAGTAATCACTTGGAATGTCTCTTTTTCCCTTAGATATACTCGCCTATATATTGAAGATGTATTCCTGTATTCAATATGGTAGACTAATTTATTTTATTTGGGTTTAATATTCACTTAAATATTTTATAGAGGCTACAGTTTTCTTTCTTTACTAATATTAATTATTCTCACTAACCACCTTATAATGTATTGGGCAACTTTTAGAACAAAAATCTGATTTAGAAGCTACATATTTTCTGAGTAGACTAAAGGGGACCATTAAATGTTTCATATATTCAAAAAAATGTGCTATTAAATTAAGTTATAAATTTAAGAAAACTTTCTACATCTTTAATATTTAAAACCGCATTCGATTAGGGATATATATATATATATATATATATACACCTACTTAGCTTCCATATTGGACAGGTATTTAAGGAGTAGGGTGATTCGCCCTTTATATATATATTTGTATGTTATACAAATGATATAATTTATATATTCTGCTGGCCACTCTTATCTGGCTTACATGAAATTATTATGTCGGCCTTAAATAACTTTCTACACATATATACGTACATCAGGTTCTTTTTATATTGAAACTCATTTGTGTAGAAGCAACTTAAACTTAATAGATTGCACAAGTTATCAAATCAAAGTAATGTAAAATAAAAGTTTTAATTTATATTAGTATTATATGGACGATTATGTATAAATGACCTATGTATTTGCAATGACTTGTATTTTTTTTTGTTATGTAAATAAAAAATAAAATAAACAGGTAAAAGCTAGTCAGACCAATTAAGCAAGATAATTCATATCTTCCTTTATATTAATTTTTGTAAAAATGTTATGGAAATTAAAATAATTTGTTATTTTTATCTTACAAACAAAAGTTTTTTAACTTTTAATAACCTTATTATTCACTATTTGATCATAATTTTAATTTTTACAGAGCAGTACGGTACTGTATGTACAAAAACATATCTGGTCTGCTCATCTGCTTACTCTATGAAATTAATGTAAATAATTAATTGATAAATCCAAGGATAGAACCATCATGTACTTTTTATTTTTAGAACATAAATAAAGAAACTTACTTTATATTGAAAACGTAATTTTTCACTTCTTATTCAGTAACAATATAATTTATTGTGTATCACGTATTTATCGTTATTCATTGAGGGATCATAGAGTGTTCCCTTGAATTTTGATATTTTTAATGAGCTCAGCTTAAATCCTTGTAATGAATTATACCATCACAGAAATGTTGCTAAATCTTCGGATTTCGCAAGTTTTGTCTTATCATTGGAATTGCATAAGCTGAAAGTCTAGTATTTTTTATAATATGTGATAATATAAATCAAGCGAGACATATTTTCTTATTGTTTTGCTTTTAACACTGAGTGATGGAACCCCATTGGTTGAGGGCGACCTACGGGTGAATACTGGATCTGAGCGTTAAGTTTGTTGTGAAGCGAGTGCATGTTTTGTCAAATGTGACACTATAATATAAATGAAAGACAGTAAAGAAATTAGATTTTTATCGTTCAATTTTGAAGGATATTTTTTAAAATAATTGTTTTCATTTATAAATAAAAGGTGTTGAGTTTCATTACTCTCAACTTAATATTAAGCCCGCGACTGAGTAAAAACCTTCAATAATCGCAATTGACATTACATGTAATTTCTCAAAGTTATTGGCCCGAATTCGCTCAATTATGAACTTATCCTTTTTCTTTTTATTTTTGTCTTCAACAGCTACATGCCGAATTTAATTAATAAATACTAAAAACTATTTCCCACAGATATAACCTCACACACTGCGTGAGCGTGTGAGGTTTTATTTATATATATATATA